>SCHK01442834.1:0-22317 GCA_004124795.1 Poropuntius huangchuchieni
GATCAGATACAATACTGATTTTGGCGGAAACTCATTTTTTTAAAATGGCGTTTATCACGTTTATATATAGTTTATATATATATTCGGGATTGAACTACCTTCAATGCAGCGGTTGACCCTTAGGTCATGGTTTCATTTGTAAGCCCCTGCTGGTAGAGGCTGTTACTACACCATCTGACAGCAAAACACATTCTCCACTGACAGCCAATTACTGATAGCCTTATATTCTGACATTTAAATCGTAAATATTTAATTTTATTACGGCAGATGTTTTACCAGTTCCCTTTTTTGGAGGCTCTTGGACTTGTGTTCAACAGACTTAGGACTGCATGATATATTGAAATAAAAATAATGTCGCTATGTGGGTAAGTGTGATTGTCGAATCACACAGACTCCAATTTATTTAAATGTTTTATCAGTTTCAAGAACGGCATTTACACATGTAGTTGATGATACAGTGCTTCAGCATCTGAGAATGGCTTGGTTCATTTACTGTGAATCGAGCCGTTCTGAGACACTGATAATGTGCTGAATGCGTGGACATTAACACAGAGCCAAGCTTCATTCTAAAACCAGCAGTGCTTTTTTTGCCAACAGCCTATCAAAATAAAAAAATAAAAAATTATGATTTACCATTTGAAAATGAAGAAATTAAGACATAAATAGTATTGTAATGTAAAATAGAATTATTTTGTTTCTTCTTTTATTTTATGATATTTATTTTACATTATCATATAGATATTATTATAGTTCCTGTATTTTTTCCTATCAAAATATTAATTGCACGATCTATCTGTCTATTTTTTATTTATTGATTCATCCCCGCATTGTGCAGCCCTACTATGTTATGCATTGTCATTATATTGTTATCCTGCTGCTCCAGACAGATTATTCACATGGTATTTTCAGCTGATTTCTTGGATGACAAGAAATGTAAAAGTATGTAGCCTGAAATAGAATTTTCATTTTACATGAAACTTTAGTACCTAAAAGCCTTTAACTGCTCTGTTTGTTGTGGATAAATTATTGTACATGGATATTTCATACCTTTTAGGTGACCAAAAGTGGAGGAAGGTCTTTCTTAACTGTTCCATATTGATTTAAATTCAAAGAATAAAGTCCATTGTTCATTCTGCATTTTTATTAAATGCTGAATCATTTATATAAGTAGCTGTGGCAATAAATCAATGCTAACAGCATTTACTTAACAGCATTTCTATTGACCCACATGAATCAAGTTATTATTATAAGTCTGAACTTTAACCAGCAAATGCAAATGGATTAATAACTCTATTTTTCTTCTCCAGCTCAGTCCTTCAAAGAGTTTTCCCAGTTGCTGAGCACCATGGAAGAGGAGAGAAGACGGCTGGTAAGTACTTTTTTTTTTTTTTTTTTTTGGTTCTGATACCATAGCAATACAACATTGTTTTCCCCACCATCATTGCTTTCTTGGGTATTAGGTACTATGCCATTATTACGTTATTACATTACGGTTGAACCCCTAATGTCACATGGACTATTTTAACGATGTCCTTACTACCTTTCTGTGCCTTGATCGTGGTAATATCCTTGCTGTCTATGGGAGGGTCAGAGAGCTCTCAGATTCCATCAAAAATATCTTAATTTGTGTTCCGGAGATGAACGAAGGTCTTACAGGTTTGGAACCATATAAGGGTGAGTAATTTATGACAGAATTTTCATTTTTGGGTGAACTAACACTTTAAGTGTTCAAATAGATTTCGAGGCCACTGTATATCAACATACCATACCATGATCATCTGATTATTAGGTACTACAGTGCTTTTTTTTTAGGGACTATCCCTAACAAAAAAAAGTGCTGTTGTGGTACCCTGCTACTATTGAGAGGTTCGAAGAATGTGTTGTTGTTGTTGTTTCCGTTATCAAATTAACACCTCATAAAATCCTCATGATTAGCTGAGCTGATAATGAGAAAGCAAGTAAACAAACAAAGCCTGCTTTTTCCCCTCTGATTGGTAAAACAGCAAGTCTGAATCTCTCAGATAAATAATGTTTAATCACCCTGTTGGGGTTTATTTTGTGGTAATGACCAGTTAACTGTGCGTTATCTTGCTTTTACATGGCTACTTTACCAAATAAAAAATGCTATTTTGTAAGAAAAAAACAGAGCAGTACAGGACTACAGTCAGTTATACAGTTGGTCATTATACAAGAGGGATTAAACAGAATGAAGTGGCCCAAGAGCTGTGTAATTTTAATCAGCGTATTAAAGTGGACAAGTAAACGCATTACTTCTCCATCGCTTTCAATGTCCCTTGATGTCTCTGTGTTCGATTTTTGTTGACAATTCTGGTTTTATTTCTTGTATTTTGTTATATCTTTTAAATGTGGATATAATTTGGTTTTTAGCTGTGATTTTATTTATTTGCTTTTCATTTTTTAATTGTTATTTGATGCTGTAAAGCACATATTGGTCAGCTGCTGCTGTTATAAATGGTGCTATATAAGTAAATTAAACGTGAAATTTGAAGTACACTGTAAAATAATTTTTTTGAAGGAAAACGCTATTTCAGTCTTTCTACTTCAAAAGTCCTTTTGTTCAGTGTGCTACTTGCCATTTCTTTGTAATTATTTATGAAATATACTAGCAATTTCTGAGTGCAAATTGTTTCTACATCAATTTTTCAGTGTAGATCATGCCAAGGATCATGGTAAAAACCAACCATATAACAATAACCAAATTGCACACTAGACTTGGTCGTACATTGAATATGGTTTCTGCGGGTGTGTGTGTGTGTGTCTCAGACGCGTCAGTGACATCCAGAAGAGACAGTACGGTTAACATGTTTGACGTGTGTGGTCACTCGTCACAACTTGCAGTGAAATCCGGCGGATATCACGTACGGTTCCAGTAATATAATGTACAGTGCTGGGAATATGAACCCTTACGCTGTAGTTTGACACCAAAGGTTTAGTAGTTTGCATGAAGTCATCGGTGCAGGCAGCCCTAGGGCCTTATTTTCTTCTCATTGCGTCATTATTGTCCTTCCCGTTAAATTAAATGTTAAAACGGCAAACACTATGCAGCCTCATTTAGACAAACGTCCTTAAAACCTAACCACAAAGACGTGAGAATAATCTAAAATGCTTAATAGCTTACTTAAATGGTGCTTTAATGATGTGTGTGATTATCACACAGTTACCAGCTGCTCATTTAAACCTTTAAACTACCTAACTAAATGGCAAGAATAATACATCAGGGATGCATGCAGTCTGTAGCAACATTTGGTTTCAGACAAATACAAAATCAGGCCATCCGTTTTTAAATTAGACGAGTTGTGCTGTAGCTCCACCTTTCATTCTGTGTCTTCCTACCTGTGGCGTCACTAGCGATTCTGGACCCGACCGAGTGTCATTCGAACCCCCCTAAAGGACATTGTTGGACACTGACACCCCTGCTTCCTACCAAGACCGGATAGACAACAACGTTACCTTTTGAAGATACTTTGAACTCTAAATCAAAATCTGTGGGTAAATCTTTGCCCTCATGCGAAATTCCCAGTTGTGGTGATTTCTTTTGAAATGAGAAATGAGAAACAAATGCTGTTCCATCTCTCATTCTTCCTTTTCAGACCAAGACCACCCGAGGTAGATAAGTGCACTCACAACTCAAAGCATGTTCCAAAAAATAGACAGCAAAATCATGATACTTCTTTAAAAAATCTCATTACATTTATGAGATTTTGGTGGAATTTTGCAGCCAAAATGGTTCATCACCTATTGTCAGTAGTATAGCAATGTAGGAAGCACAGCTCACATGAAATCACTTTCAAACCAGGCATCTTTCTGAGTGCAGTGTATCAACATAACCTGCTTGAACCCGTTGCGAAATCTGCATGAGGAAATCTTTCGCTAAAACTGAAACGCAAGTTGCAAGCGCAACTTCTGTTTTCTTCCTTATTGCGACATTATGTTTTGAACAAAACAAAAAGTTGATTTTGCCAACTGGGAATTGATTGGATCATTGAATTGTCATTTGCTAATTGGTATATGTTCTCATGTGAGTAGTTTCTGAAGGGGAAGTCATATTGCCCATCCCGTTGTGAGGGGGGAGGAAAGGCAATCTCAGAATGCATCAGGATGAAAAAATGTCCTTAGAGATTGTAATTGTACTTTCTTTCAGTGCCAATGTAAACTCTGATAATAGCTCAATCTAATTTAAAATGGACTATTTAGAGCTAACTAGAATGTTGTGTTGTTAGCTTAGCAACATGCTAACATCAAGCTTTGAAATCAGTTGAGTTGATTCACACACTTCACATAAGAAATCATATTTTTTTTCGCTTTTGAACAGTGTCACTTCTGTCAGTTAGGATGCTGCCTTATGTTTTCGAACAGAGTTTATGTATGTGTGTTTGTAAGTGATCCCAACTGGGATCATTAATGTTTGGTTCCTGTGAAATGTTTGAAGTCAGAAGATAAGTTTGATAAAATGACTAATGGTTTGTTTTCGTGACCTGTGGTGTTGTTTTTCCAGAAGTGCATCTCTGTCTCGAAAGACGCTCTGAGGTTCATTCGTATACTGCGACCCCTGCTCTCTGATCTCCATATATGCGGGGGAAAAGCAAAGTTTGTTTCATTTCAGACAGTGAGTAATAGGGTGAATATCATAAAAAAGGACCTTTAAAATATACATTTTATTACTTTACTCCTAAATGCATAACTTGTGGATTTATGGCTGGAATAAACTCATTTGTGCGGCCTCACACAGTCAGACACATTAGTTTTATTGAGAACAAAACACTTTTGAGGATAGCAGCCTCAGTGGATTTGATTTCATTTTCCTCTCCTTCGTCTTAAACATCTAATCTCTTTTTAGCAGTCTTCATGCATAGTTTGCTGCAAAGACACTCTTTGCAAAGAAGAAACTCAGAAGATTTAGTCTGGGAGGAAGCCCACAGGACAGAAAATATCTCAAATGAGATATCTTTATTATCTTTATCCTAGACAGCAATGAGGTTAAATGGATATCAAATGGGGAGGTTTAAAGGTACAGTCACACAAAAGCATGTGAAATGAAATATATATAAAGTTTGTATTCATTATATTGAAAATATGTTTAGATCTGTTGGTTAAACATCTTTAATACTTTTATAATTTTATTTTGCACCAAAACATTTGCGAGTTACTGCCTAGGTTGAGCATTGCAGATCTTTTTGAGGTTACATTTGAGTGAGGATGCTGATGTTGAAGGCAGCTGTACGTAGGCGGTAGACAGCCAGGCTAGGTTTTGAAACAGAGCCATTATCTTTGTTTACGTTGTGCGGCTCGCTGCTCCTGTCCGTTCTTTGTTTTCGCCGATTGACTTTGCTCACCGCTTAATCAGACATCCCGTAATCCAGGGCCAGCCGTGGTTAATGAGAAACCACATGGAATGTGGCTAGAAGTCAATGAAACTTTCCACTTTATTCAGTTTATTCACATTCTTTTTCATGCTGTCTGCAGCTTAGTGTTTCGTCACCTTGGCCTGCAAGACAGCCTTTTTAATAGGACGCAATGGCTAGTGTGCGCTTTTTAGAGGATACTTTTGTGATTAAAGCACAACCTAAAGAAAAGGAGATTTCAATTGCTCTCGTTTCTCCATCTAGCAACACCTTGTGTCATAAATTTTTGAACAGAGGAGTTTGAGTAAGGGAGGAAAGAGATTTTCCAAATATTTTCCATGGTAGAGTTTCTAGTGCGCTCTTGATCTCCTGAGCCCAATCAGTCATGGAACAGAGAGCGCACCGCTGTCAGACTGGATCCTAGGCAGCCGTATATACATGCAAACGTCAGTTCTCTTTAGTCGAGTGGGATTGAAGCCAGGCCCTTGTGAGGCAGTAATGCTCTCAATAATGCTGACCTATTGACATGTGCCAGTGAAAGAAGAATTGTGATTATCTGTCCATGTCTTCATTAGTATTTCCGTCTTGTGGAGATCAGAATGCTAAATGCTGTTTCAGATTTTAAACTGTCAGTCTTCAATTCAGCAAATCACATCTGCACCTCTGACATGCACAAATACATAAAGACAGCTCTCTAAACACATAAGCATAACTGCCCATAGTATAACCATCATTTACATTGAACTAGGGGCCAGAAAATCCCTAAGGGCCCAAAATACTTCAAGTGAAATTGAAGAGGTGTAATGTTGTTTCAGACTAAATCTGGTCAAAGAGTAGTTTGTTCAGAGTTTGTTACAGTGGTTCAGAACAGCTCACCAGCTTCACCATCAGTGATGAGAATGTCTTTTCACCTCTGCACCATACATACAGTAGAAATGTGCACCTCCATAATTGTTAATTTTTATGAAGATGCATTGATGCAGATCTGTGAATCTTTCCATCTCTAACATAAAAATCTCTAAACAGAATCTTTACTCTCCAAAATATAGTAATCATTTACATTTAAATAGGGGCCCCACGCCATATCTAGAGACTAGAAAATACCATTAGCAACAACCCAAAAGGGCCTAGCAACCGTTCTTCAGTGCTTTAGCAACCACCCAGGGGTGCATTTCCCAAAAGCAACTATGGTCACAAGTTCCGTCATTACCAATAGAGTTCAATGGAACTAACAATCATATTAGCTAACAAAGCTTTTGGGAAACACAACCCAGAACAGCAGAGCAGCAATCTAACTAAATTTAATCAACCACCCACTGGCCGGATACATAAACTGCTTAGACTAGTCAAGAATGGTTGTAACTTTAGGTAGATTGGTCTAGAAAAGTAAGACTGATTACCTCCTGACTAACTGCTAGTTGGACAAACAAGTTCCTAAGACACAGTCTTAACATAGTGGCAATGTTAATGCAACTGGCCACTGAACCACCTAGCAACATCTTAATAACCACCCGGACCAACCTAGCAATGCCTTAGCAACCACCCAAGGGTGTGTTTCCCAAAAGCAACTGGCCGCAAACTAACAAAAAGGAACTTTGCAGTGAATATATCATGGGTCTTAGTACCATCCAGAACACCCTAGAAACAACAGCAATGCCTTCACAACTGTCCAGCTAGAAAACCCTATCAAACAAAAAAGCTTGCACTCATATCCCACCAAAACCTCATAGCAACCCCATATCAACATGCTAAAACTTTTAGAACACTTGCATAGTTACACCCTGGCAACCACTAGCACTGTTGTAGCACTGTAACATCACTCACATGATATGAATGAAATCGAGAATGAATGGATGGTTGAGGGAATTCACAAATAAACTCATAGCAAACCCAGCATTCCAGATCACATTTCCTCATCGGCGTTGCGAGCGTGTGCTTTCACAGACGAGAAATTGAAACAAAATCCTCGGCCCCCCAACCCCCCACGTCCCCTAGTCACATCTGGAGTCAATCAACAACCCAAAATAGAAAAGACACCGAGCGATAAGAAGCTGCTTTCGCTCGCTGCCTCACAGATACATGTGTATCAAATTAGTGCCACTTCCTGTTTTAGTGGTTTATTAACAGAAATATATATTGTGGTGCCAGTACTAATTCAAGGAAGTTTTGGAACGGTTTGTTCGGTGAAGTTGGGTTATTGGCGCTCGACCGGCATGAAGGTTTTATTACCGTCATGATGGTTTGCTTGGCTCAAAGCCACAGAAGAAATCGGTATCCGTGTGTGTGTGTGTGCGTCAGCCACCCAAGTGTGTTATTGTGGAGCACAGACTTATCAAATTCCACCGTTTTAAAGAGAAGTCTGGTTTAATTCCCCCGGTGTGAGACAGCAAGCCTTCTCAGCAGAAAGAGAGATGGAAAGCTTGTGTGTGTGAAAGAGAGGGAAAGCGTTTTGTGCTCTGCATGGTTGGAGATTGTTCAAGGCCACTGAGTTCTGATGGCATTCAGAGGCCAGCGGCCTGATGTTGTGGCGCTTTTTTAAAGGTGATCATATCCTTTAGGGAAATCCTCTTGAAGCTGTTCCAGAACAAATCTGTCCTCAGAGCCGATAATGTTGTGAAAGCAGTGAAATTCGGTTCCCTTTTTGTCAGTCTAGCCAGGTGTGGTTATCTTCAGCCTGCACCCTGTTTAGTAATTTCCTCAGTTGCTTGACACTGTTCCTCTTAGCTTGTTTTGTGTTTTAGACGGCTCAAAGCACGCTTTTACATCCCGTCTTACATTAAAGCTATTAAGAAGACAGGCCCACAGCTGTGTTCATTCATGTAATCTTGAGTTTATGCTTACATTCTGCCCTAAACCACTCACAGCTTATTACACTCTCACATTAAGCTTCAATTTGACGCGATTTGCATTCGGAGGCACTCTTTTCGTGAGCTTAGGTTTGACGTGCAGCTATATAGAAGTTCATCTGAGTTCCAGTGAGTGCAGCCAAGTGCTAAAGCTTTGCTGGAGTAAATCTGATGAAAAGCTGCCATATTTCACCTCAGGATCAAAAGAAAAATAAAGAAAATAAAGAGTATTTTTAGTAGCATCTATCAATCGTACTATCTATCGTACTATCGTATCATATCATCAGAAGTGAATCTCAACTTTAGAATCTGCATGTTTTTAAAGAAGTATCTTATGATGAGGCTGAAGTAAAGATTTTTATAACATTAAAAAAGATTCATATTTCAGATGCTGTTCTTTTGGATTTTCTAATCATCAAATAATCAAATTTAAAAAAAAACAAAAAAAAAACGTAACAATTCCACAACTTTGAAATGTAGTGCAAGTCTATATACATTTTTATATTTTAAGGTTACAATTTATAATATCCCCTGACTTCAGTGAATGTTAACCAGTAACTTACAGATAAAATAAATAGATGTTTGATTTTAAAGGCACCAAAAGCTACCTTATAAAGCTACCCTTTATTTATTTAATTAATTATTCTAAACTACATGAAATGCAAAAAGAGAAATTTAATGAGTATATGTTAAGTATCTAGCTCTTACTTGTTTGTGGTTGAAAAAATGGTGTCTCCTATAATTTCAGTTGAAATCATATTTCATTTTTTAAATTTTAGAGCAGTAATGAGAATTTGGGATGGAAAATATGCTTAATTGTCATGGGTGGAAAAATGAGATCGACCACCAAAATTCCAGTAAAGTGCTAATTCGAAGTTCATGCAAACCATGACCTGGTTTAGGCTAGATGTGGTGAGTTGTCCAATCTCCTAGTGCTTTTGTTTATCCTCGCTGTGATTGCGTTGTGCAGTGTGGGCACGCAGTGTGCTGAGGCCAGTCTTATGGAATGTCACATTGAGCGTGACGACAGGAGGGTAGAGAGACAGAAAAGAAGTGATTGTTTCCAAGGTTTACAGAGTTTGTTAATGGGACTCAAGAGGGCATTTATGGTGAGACACACATGGACTGTACTCTACTGTGACTCCGGGACTCGAGACGAAATCACTGCCCCACAGCTAGAACCAGACAGCAGTGAGGTTTATTTGAGTTTACTGTAACTAAGACAAATGTGTCTTTGAGGAAAAGACACCACATGCCTCTCACAGCTAAATTAAATAAACAGAGAGAACGCAGCTTCATGGATAATGGGTTTTTTTTTCAGCAAGGCTGCATTTATTTGATTAAAAATGCAGTAAAACAGTAATATTGTGAAAAATTACTACAGTTGTTATTTATTCTTGTGATACAAAGCTGAATTTTTCAGCAGCCATAACTCCAGTCATGTGATGCATCAGAAATAATTATAATATTCTGATTTAATTCTTAATTATTATTGGTACTCGATTATGAATAATCGTTCTTGTATGATTATGTTGAAAAATGTGTGTATGTATATGTAACAATAAGGAATCAAACATTTCAAACTTTTGAATGGTGGTGTATCAACAGTTTCCACAAAAAGTATTAAGTGGCAAAAACTGTTTTAACATTTATAATATTAAAAAATGTTTATTGAGCAGCAAATCAGCATATTAGAATGATTTCTAAAGGATCATGTGACACTGAAGACTGAAGTAATGATTTTTAGATATACATGATTTATCTAAATGTTTTTACTGTATTTTTTGTACTTTTTGTTTTGTATTTACTGTATTTTTTCACCCTGAAATGAATTCCAATGGTCAAGTGTCCTTAGAACTGCTTTTTAAATTTCACAATATTACTGTTTTTACTGTATTTTTACTTTTCTGTTTTTACTGTACTTTTTGTATTTACTGTATTTTTGATTTAATGTGAGCAGCACAATAAACTTCTTAGAACATGCAAAAATCATAATTATTCCAATTTTTTTTTGTTTTTTTGTAAACGGTTTTATCTAACACAGTGCACCATATTTCCTAGAATAAGTAAAAGCTCCATCAGGAATTGAATGGAATGTTGAAAAGTGCTTTATTCCCCTTGGACCAGAGTAGAGCGACCTGCCACAGTTCTCTCTTTTAACATCTGCCTGTTTTGGGCAAAACAGCACATTCTTCGCCTTACACCTCTACCAATGAGAAGTTTGAGTGCATCTTGCATTACCTTAAATGAGCGTGTAACCAGAGTGTGAAGGATGTGAGGGTTTGTTCAGGCTGTATCAGCACCTGAGGAGGCAGAATGGAGAGATGAGATTTGTGTCTCGCTGAGTGCGCTCTTAGCATAAGCACAACTTAATTGAGAAAATGCTGTCATGAAAAATCAATACGAGTTCATCATAGAAATGAGAAGTACCTTGGTGGTGAAATGCCTTATGGGTAACGCTGCAGAGCCAAAATGGATTTCCCTCTTTCTTTAGGGTTATGGGCGGCATGCGTGCTGCAAGATCTGTTGAACGAATTCAGCAGACATTCGGTTTTCAGCTCAAAGCAAATTTTTGCAGTCAACCTCACTGACACCAATTAGAGTCGTATATAGATCACTGCCGACTGTTCTCAGATGCCCGGGATGAACCAGGTGCTTTTGTTCCTTGCAGGCATTTGCTTTGATCTCTTATGAAAAGTTTTCATGAGCAACATGAAAGAGTTGATGAGTCTGTTATCATATGATTAAGTAAAAGTTTTGATTGCTAACAACTTTTAAAAAAAGAATGATTTCTTTAATGTTTCATTAAAATTTATAATTGTAGATGTCTCTGAACTCTCATATCTAGTGGTGTTTATGTGCAGTTTACAACAAGTTTTGTTAATTATTGAATATTTCATTTTCGCTTATTTTCAGAATACCTTTTATATGTTTTTCAGTTTATATTCAAGAAATGAGAGTTAGTTCTTTTTTATTTTAACCATGCTACTTACAATAATATGACATAAAGCCATAAAGTATCTATATTTATTCACAGATTTTTCTTCGTGCTTATGCTTTAGATTTTTTCTAAAAATCATCCTACATTCTGATCTTTTAGCATTGTATTTAGGCCTCGGGGCGTGACGTCTCTTGGGGCGTTAAACAGTTCCAAGGAGTGAAATGTAAAATCCATTCACTCCAGCCTTTTGCATGTATGTTTTACATAAACTTGCCGCATGATAAAGCAATTGCTTTTTGGATTTAAGTCCTTTTTTGATGTCCCTGGTACGTCTCCGGTGACATGTGATCCCTACAGGTGAGGCTCTCTTCAAAGGCCCCGTCAAGACAGGCCATTCCAGATAAGGATGATTACGGCAGCTCGTCCCGAAATGAATTCCAAAGGTCAAGTGTCCTGAGAACTGCCTCCACAACTACAGAGGAAAAAATGCAATGAAAACCTTCACTGTTGATATCAAGTCATTCAGATTCAGATTAGTCACAGTGTCTGAGCACTGCAGCGCAGGATGTTTTGCTCTACAGCCAGGGAAGTTAAGACGGTATGAAATCATCCGTGAGGACGTTCCACTCCAAAAGGCTAATAAAGTGCAGCCAAGGTGTCGATTCAACTCATGCATTAAAATCACACAGATCGGATCCCTTTCAGATCTAAGGGAAGATACACATGCACATGGACCTGTTTGTGCCTTGCGGATTGTTCAGAGTTTCGAGTACACATGCTTTATTCATTGGTCATAAAATAATAATCAAGGAATGAGCTGGAAATTGGAGTATTTATTGAGTTACTTTCCAGTTAGCCACATTTAGCGTTTATCGTCTCCACTGTAGCCGTAGGGATGATGCTCGCATCGTAGTCCTTCTCTCGTGTCGGAATATTAATCTAACCAGTAATTCCTTTGATAAAGTTACGCTTTCAAAATTCTTCATTCAAGGCTCGGGGGGGGCCGTTTTTGAATACCAATGAAGCAGTGCTTCCTAAATTGAAACAAAACAAAGGATTGAAATGAGAAACTGATAGAAGCCGTGCAGGGTTTGGGGTTTGCGGCTAATCACAGAGCGTTCGGATGTAGATGAGGTTTGTGTGCCTTTGTCAGGCAAAGGTGAGGGTGACCGTGTGTTTCAGGGGGTTTTAGAGACAATGAAAACAATTCTTTTTGATTTATGGGTAGAGAGAGAAGCTCTCCAGAGAGGGTGGAGGAGAAAGGTCTCTCTAAAATTAGACCAGGTATTATGTGCTGTGTTATAGCTTTATCACACACGCTCACGGCGCGGAATAACTCTGTTAATCAAACCGAGTGTCATGTCACACCGCCACGGCAGGTCTGCTCCATATACGCAGATGTGCATCCTGACCTGGTATGTTTGCGTGTTTTGGGCAAGGAGGTTTATAATACCTGAAGAGAGAAATATCAGTTATCAATGGCAGTTGCAATGCGCTGCAGAAAAATGTACTGTGTGACCTGTATTTAGCATTAAAAAGATTGCAAATACATGGTATATTTGCTGCTTTGATGTAGCTTATATATTCTGGTTTCTTTTTTTTTACATATATTTTTAGCAATTTTTAAAGTCTTCATGTAATTAAAAATTTACCCTATTTACTTTGAGGTGAACAATTAATCCATGAATTAATTCACTGAAAAAAAAAAAAAAAATTGTCTTGGTAATCTTTAATCAAAATCTGAACATTTGCTTCCGCTCTGGAATGGCATTATATTATATTATATTATATTATATTATTCATCCATTCTGTATTGCTATATAATACTATATTTTTCATATTATGATGCATGAAGAAATCACTGTGTGATGTAGCCTATAGAGTGATGTTATATGTCCCTAAAATTCAAGATAAATTCAAGACTATTGTCAGTAGTGTCTGTTTTTGCTCACTTTTGCCAATGAAAATATTATCTGTAAAGCCACAGCATCATTTTTGGGTGAACTGTCCATTTAATATCCATTTAAAACCCATTAATCTCACTGGATTATTTATGCAATTTAAAATTGCAGTGTAAATGCATTCATGCCACCTCTGAGGTGCGATAAATGGCCTGTAAATACCAATTCAAATGCAGCAACTGAAAAAAAAAATCATGGCAATTGTAGCCTACAAGTTTATGTGTAATAAATTGGGTGTTGATTTAAATAACATATTTCTTTCTAAAGCTACTTTTTGCAGTGGTTATTTGATGAAAACAGTGGATGACCAATCAGAATCAAGGACTGGAACTAACAGTTTAAAATAAAATAAAATCTGGTTTGACGGCAAACTGGACAAACAACACTTTTTAAAAAGGACCAGAGCAATGAAATCTCAGGTTTTTCCTCAGGTGTATGTAGCTGCACATGTTCTTTCAGTCTGTTGACAAGACTGCCTTGTTCTACACTGTAGTGAGCTGGGGCTCTGGGAGTAATGCTGGAGATGAACAAGCTCATCAAGAAAGCAGGCTTTTTCACTGGAGAGGAACGGAAGCATCTGGAGGTTGTAGAGGAGAGGAGAATGATGTCCAAGCTGCTGGACAACATCATGGACAGCACTCTCCACCCCCTCCATGACATGTCTGTAGGAATGAACAGCATGTTCTGAAGTAGGCTGATTTAGCTGTGCAACAGAAAGCACTACAGGAAGCCGATCATAGACATAATTCATCAACCACGTGCAGAGGCACCGTTGACCTTTAGAGAATTAGGACCCTGCTCTCAGCTGTTCTTGGGCACAACATGAAAAATCTTAAAATGCATGCATGCAGTTTAAAGTTCTGTACTTCTGGCCTTCGCAAGTATTCTGGTTATGACACACACAATAGATGCCTTTTGTGATGCCTGTGCAAACTGTGTCAGGAAATGTTTATTCTTCTATAAAGTTTACTTTAAGCATTATCTGTAATTATTATACGTCTGCCTATAGCAAACACCCAGAACACCCTAGGATCTGGAACAGTGTAGGCGAACAAACACACACAGACTGATGCTGTAACTGACAGAGTCTTCTGCTATCTCTGTCAGTGTGCAGTGAGGGGCTTTTAGAGTGTGTGATATAGAGATATAGAGACATATTTCAGAATTGAAATGCATGCCTACTGTATCTGCAGACGTAAAACTCCTCTGCTTGTCGAGGGCCATATTTCTCTCGACTCTCACAACGTCGGTGTGTTTCATGGCCTGTTTAAAACAAAAAGCCATTTGCTCAAATTCACAGTGTTCATGTTATTGCTTATTTTCCTCATTTTAATAGTCGTGGAGTGTACTGCAGCGGTGTGCTGTGGAGTTCTCATTAAATGAATACTGATGAATGAAGTTTTATCACACTAATCATTACTGCTCTCCTGAAGTGTTAGTGTGAATGTTCTCACAAGCAGAAATGTAAACTTGCACCGCAAATTTTCTCATACTAGTGAGCTTGTTAAAATTCTCAGCTTACAGCGTTAATGTTACATGTGCCATCTAACTTTAATTCAAGCTGTGAACTTCACAGAGGTTACTTTAGTTTAATGACCGTTTTCTCATGAAATACCTGTGCTTGACTGATTGCAGATACAGAATGCAGATGATGTTCTGATCACACCCTTGGAGAGATTCCGGAAAGAGCAGATCGGAGCAGCCAAGGTAAGTCATCCTATATCACTTTAGACAATAACCAAAAATACCCTGGTATTTGGTCTAGGGACCAACAAGGCTAAAATATGCTTCTGACTTATTTATGCTTGTGTGTGTGTTTGGAAACATGTTTGCAGGACATATCTTGTTTGGAATATATTCTGCTAAAATCTGCTACTGGGATATTTATGATTTAAATTATTCCTTATAAGGTTTTTGCTGTTAGCGTGTTTTGATGGATATAATAAATACCTGAAGATAGTAATATTTTATGAATGTTTATCCATTACAAGAGTGCCTTAATACCTAAAAAGTACCTAAAAGTGCATGTTTGCCTTGCTATTTATTATTTAAAGTATCTTAGAATACCAAGTAAATACTGAAGTATATAAATACGGCAACAATTCATTATGTTGATGTACATCAAAACACTGCTACTACTGTGTATTTAAGATTTAAGTGATTCCTTATAAAATTTTCACTGTTAGCATGATTTGATGCATATATTAAATACCTGAAGATAGTGATATTTTATGAATGTTCAGCTATTATGAAGTCTGCCTTCATACAACTAAAAAAGAAGACGCTTAGTGCTACCATAGACTTTTTGATAGTACTGTGTTGTTATGTGAAGTAACAATTATTGATTTCTGTGGTAATCTATATATTGAGAGCTATGGTAACACCATCATTGTACCATGGTACGGTCACTGTACTTCTCAAAAGTGGTATGAACAGCTTTTCTTGTTTTAAATTATGAAATTGAGGCTTATAGTGCTTTCAATTTGTTGTATTGTGTGGGCCATCAGGTCACTTATAATTTTTGCATCTGGCAAAATAACTGCTTGTAGAATTGTTTGTTGAAGAAACAAATATGTGAACTTATGCTTTAGTTTAGTCAAAAAATGAAATACAACATCTTTAAATTAGTGATTAAGCAAGATATATTGTCTTCTTCTTAAAAACATTTTTATTGTATGTTTTAATACAGGTACTGTGGTATTGCAAAGTATTACTATTGTACTGCAAAGTACCATAGTAAAATAATGAAATCATATAAGAAATACTATGATGTGCACCTAGACACAAAGGTTCTTCAAAGATACTACACAGCATGACAAACATGGTAATTGAATTGGCATTTTTAGTTAGTGGTATGAAGGAACTCTCGTAATGGCTAAACATTCATAAAATATTATCATCTTCAGGCATTTAATAATAATAAATTCAAACCATGCTAACAGCAATCACCTTATAAGGAATATTTTAAGTAATAAACAACACAGTGGCAGATTTTGGTGGAATATAGTCCAAACAAAACTTGTCTACAGTCTAAACACAAACACACACACACTTGGCTGCATCGCTGTAAGGTAGAAACTCATTATACATTAAAATAAGCAACATCAAAATGTCCAGCAGTTTGAGCCCCTTGGGGTCTGAAAGATCACACGCACATATTCAGTCACACATATGTACAACTACACTCAGTCCGAAATAAATATATACCTATACACTCAAACACACATGCTGAGTGTCTTCCTTGGGGCGAGTGGTAGGTTCACCCATCTGTACATAACCCAAGCTCTCTGATTTATATTCCTACCTCAAAGCCACTTTTGATTTATTTTGCATGAAAAGGGTTTGTGCGTGTGGCTTGTGCTTTGTGGAAGGTTCACTTGCAGGACCAAAGGACCAGTATTCTCTTTGCATTTGAGCGGATGGGTGGACACAATGTAAGCAGAGACAGATTCTCATAAATTGAGATCAACCAGTTGTGGTGTTGTGGAGCTCTCTCTTACTTTTCAGTACAAAAAAACTTGCAAAAGAGGGTATTTAAAGGGTAATTTACCCCCAAAATATCAATTCTGTCATCATTTCCTCCCCATTTTCTTTTTTATCTGTGGAAAACAAAATAAAAATTTTAGTAGAATATTGATGCTATTCCATAAAATGGGCTTAATTCGTGAAATATGTAGAATGTATAAATTATACTGTATAAATTATAAAATTGTGTTTGTACATAATTATGGAAAGAAATGATTTTAAAACTTTGATTATACAGTAGCTAATGAGAAAATCCTCTCTCTCTCACATGCACAAAAAAAGATGTTTTCAGAATATGTACTTATATGCATGATTCTATATATGCCTTTTTATTGTACCGTTGTGTATCTCACTCTGTTTTTGTAAACTAAACAACATTCACCTCAACCTCTCTCTGCAAAAAGTGCACTTATCACAGTCATCACCCAAGTATCTTCTTTCACTCTTTATCTCCTTTTTAGCCACTTGCTTTTAATAGCTTATACCGTTCTCCTCTACTATAAACATACATGTGGAGAATGGATTGAACACTAGCTGTGGAGTCAGGAGCCTTACTAAAGGATTATGGGAATGTGGAGGATCGGCTGGCTGCCAGACCTCCTCTTTGCTCAAATTTAGTGTTCAGAGGGTGGTTGGGAGGTGTAGACGTCCTTATTAGGGAATTACAGCCTCGCTGCAGCTCCAGCTGGTTAACGGAGTGAGGTCAGTGGCCGATAAAAGGGCCGCTCAAGCCCAAAGCCTGAACAATTTATTTCCTGTTGGCCAAACACCTCGGCACGTCACAGGCACAAGGTTTTTACTATGGGAGAGCAATTACGTATGGATCGTCAGAGCTCAGAATCACAAGCTGTGCAACTTTAAAGGAACATGAGGACAGGTTTTGTTGAACTGAACTGTTCGCCCTTCTCCATATTCAGTTACAATGAATGTATCTTTTTTTGCTATTTTAAAACAAGTACTTGACTTATTGGTATTTAGTTTTGTTTTTCACATTTGTCTTATTCATTTTTTCCTTCTTCTGCAAATGTCACTGGCACAAATCTACCCCAGAACAAAAGTTAATGATCTCAGCTAATGGTATTAAGACTGGCGTGTGTAATTCTCTGTGCGCCACGTCTCATAAAACTGGCCTCAATAGGTCATCAAATCAGTACATCAGCTCAAAAGCCTATAAATAAATAAAGCTACATCCACAAACGTAACATATGTCGATACATTTATTGCCAACAGTATTATCTAGTTCACTGAACTAAAAACTAATGTAAGCATTTCTTACCTTGGCCATCATTTTCTAGACATATTACAAAAATACTTTTTTTGTATACTTTTTGCATTATTTTCTGTGCCTAATCTTTCCTTTTGTTTATTTTCTTATTTAGCAAATATTTACAAATTTATTTGTATTGCCCTTTATGCACATTGTTTCAAAGTAGCTTTATAGAAAATCATGTTGATGTTTATTATATTTTATTATCTTCATGACTTGTTGTCACATCTAGCAGATTAGAGCTAAGTGCAACTAGACTGTTCTGTCTACATATTTATGATCTTTCGATAGTGAAAATATGTCAAGTTGTGTTCAAAGATTATTATTTGTCAACTCTGTTACCATACACATTTGTGGTACATAACATTTAAATTTTCTAACAAACACCTTTTACTTTCATGAGCTCACGCACAAAACAATTAAAAAAATCCGTAAAACTTAAAACTGTCAACCCTGTTACCTTCCTTTAATCCTCAAAATGTCACATTTAAATTCTAATTCTAAAAGCCATATACGTTTGTGTGGTACATCACATTTAAATTCTCTAAGAAATACCTTTGACTTTCATGATCTCACGCACAAAACAATTAAAGTCAAATATGTAAAATACAAAACTATCAACCCTGTCACCTTCATTTAACCCTCAAAACATCACATTTACATTCTCATTCTAAAAGCACCTTTTAGTTTCATGACCTCACACACAAAACAATTAAAGTCAAATCCGTAAAACCTAAAACTGTCAACCCTGTTACGTTCCTATAACCCCCAAAATCTCACATTTAAATACTCATTGTAAAAGCACCTTTTGGTTTCATGAACTCACGCACAAAACAATTAAAGTCAAATACGTAAAACCTAAAACTGCCAACCCCATTACCTTCTTTTAACACTCAAAACATCAAATTTAAATTTTCATTCTGAATGCACCTTTTAGTTTCAGAACCTCAAGTACCTTGTACAGTAAAATAGATAAAACAAAAAACTGTCAACCCTGTTAACTTCCTAAAGGAATAATTATACCACAACAATAATTAAAATGTGTTAATTTAGCTTGATATGGCAAAAGTCCATTTTTGTATCTGATAGAATTTAATATCTCACACAAAATGTACTTTAAAAATCACCACACAAACTTTAAAAAGCACCCATTTGCTCAGGGGAAGTTAGGTCATCAATGCCTACAGAGAAATATAGAGTAATGATGGATGTGGGCCCGTGGTTTTCTGTCCCAGTGACGGCTGGAGATATGAGGCACGTGTAAAGCCACCTCTGGACTGACGGTGGCTGGAGCAGGTGGCAGGAGGTAGGGGGTGAATGAACATCTGCCCCGACCGAGACTTTGCTAATGAAACATGCCGTTATGAGATTGACTAAGTGGTTAGGCAGACAGATTGGCAGACAGGAGACCACAAATGAGATGCATCTTCTAAAAAAAAGTTCCTATATATAGTTAGATATCTTACGATGGAGGCTTCTTTTGATTCATGGCATGTAAAAGCAGTTTGAAAGAAGTGAAGAATGAGAAGTGTTGATTATGTGGAAATGTGTGTTTAGAGTGTTGGTTGGAGGAACTAGCATAAAAAATGTTGAGGTTGTAGTCACACCTCAAGAAGATCTCATATCTTCAGGGCATCAGTGTTGCACTTCATGCATAGCTGTATGTAGGTGTGTTTTCAGTTTCATTTGTGAGGTTCCTTTTCAGTTAAGATTCTTTTTACAAGGTACAAGTTACAAAAAGGTGGCTTACTGGGATTGTGGATGTACGATATTCAGTTGTGTGTGTATCTCTGAGACCTTGCATTTCCAGCCTACAGGTCGAGCTAACCCTGGTCAAAGACGGAGCTGAGGCTTTGTTTATGTCCTTAACCACTCAGAAATTCACAGACAGGACCTCGCTTACACAAAAACTCGCACCGTCAATCTCGACACACTCTCACTTCCCTAGACAAGTGCATATCTGATGACATTCAAGGTAACCGTGAAACTCGGAACTTTGTGCAAACATGCAGTTACAGAAAGAAGTACATTGTGAACAGCAAACAACTGCGTAATCATGAGCAAGAATTACACCATCTGTACTTAGTTCACAGACTTCAGAAACTAATATTATAGACACACGTCCTTTCTTTTGTTACTGTTTATTTGATTAAATATTGAATTTAAGCAACCAGTATGTTTTAGCAACCAGTATCTACATTGGCAGCTGTTTAGTAGATCAGTTTTTATCCATACTGTACTTTCCAAAGAAAAACTTTGGTGACACTTTAGGTTAAATAAATAAATATTAAAAAGTGCACTGGACTTTTTAAAAACAAGATTTTGGGTTAAAATTTATATATTTAGATATACACAGATTACCATTACTGAATTTAATTTTCAACACTTTTCACAATTTCTAAACACCTTTTTGTCTGCAGTAGTTTATTTTAATTCAGTAAACATCAACCTTTTTGATGAAAGTAGCTTTTTATTAATATTTGTATTAAAATGTATTCAATTATATAAATCATGCACTTATGATGCCGTAACCAGTGCTGGCTAGTAACTTTTTACTTGTAATCTGTATTAAAAATCTAGTACTAGTAATTAGATTATAGTACATTTTAAAATGCTTATAATCAGATTACATATACTTTTTATGGATTACATGATTACAAATTGGCAGACTATACAATGGCAGTAAATTATTCGTAATTTGTTGAGTCTCCCTAATTCTTCTTTTTTCTTTTTTAAATAATTTTTTCAAAAAAATATATATCATTTAGCATTGAATATTCACAATATAGAATGGCCATGTAATTTATTTGCGGTACATGCTTCTGAGGTTGAGGACAAAAACACCTCTCATTAAATTATACCATGTATGAGACAAATTATTAATCAATAATCATGTCCTTGTAATCATAATTTGTGTGAAAAAGAAACTTAACTTCACCTGGAAACTGAAATGTAGGCAGATTCACGTATTTCCAGTCAGCCTGGATTGCAATTTGAAACCATGACAATTCTAAAATAAGGTTACGATCAAGACTCACTGAGCTTATCACAGTGTGTTCTGGGATTGCATAATCCGTGAAGGAGACATGCAATGCTGTCTACTTTTTGTAACAGATCTATGATGCCTTACGATGTTGTCTAGGTAGGCAACTTTGGAACTCAGTTAATGATATCTGGCTGGACAGAAATACACAGATGCTTCTTGTATCTGAAGTGTTGCTGTCAGGCCTTTCAATGGTTTTAAAATTCATGATGAACGGTCTGCATCCAGGTCATCTGGGCAGCGCCGCTGAAGGCCTGTCTAATCTAGGGCACTTCTTGTCTGATGCAGAGGGCAGTACAGTGTGTTTTTGAACAACTCTTCTCTACGGGATGTGGACAGATTCAAAGATTACTTCATCAGAATAAGAACTGTGAAAGGAGCTTCTTGCCTCCAGAAATAGTTTCAAAATAAGCGGTGGGAAGTTGACCTTAACCCTTATATGCTTGGCAGGAAATAATAGCTTTTATGTCTGTCTAAGACTGATCAAACGTTGAGGGAAGAACGGTTCTCTTGTCTCTGCGACGCTTTTGTAAAACAAGAAGTGGAATGCCTTGTGGTTTGTTAGTATTCAGTTCTGTGATTACAGAGTTCTGATGTTTGCATAATAATATTAAAAATGGCAGCTTAGTTACTGTTGTGCTAAAGGTCTTTGAACAAGTCATGATAATTTTTATAATAAGGTACCATGCAGCTTCCTTATATCCACAAATATTGCTTTTTTTAAAGTGCAGTGTGTGATTTCTGCGCCACTAGAAGCACACAGCAAGGTCTATAATATCTTGAGAAAGCAAGCCATTAGCATTCCCATTCATTTCAATGCCAGTTGTTTAGCTATTGCTATTTTATGCTTTTAAGAGCCCTGTGAAAAATTGGAGACTGGTGAAACACCTACTGTGATATAATGAAATGTGAGGGAATTATGAGGGGTGTCTTTTGTCATGCCTTTTCAGCAAAATAGACAACTAGCTATCAATGGAAAGAAAGGCTTTTTGTTCACAGGATGATGTAGTTGCCATCATCTACCAAAAGGCTAACTAGACCAAGCTAACAGCTAAACCAAACGGAATTACAAAATTTTGTTTTTTAACCAAGGTAAAAGCTTGTCCTGAAGTCCTGAACACTCCCCCTGTGTGACATTGTTCCCCAAACAGGAAATCCCATCCCAAAGTAACACATTCATTGTGCCAGATGTTTGGATGATTAATATAAAACCATCACAGTGTTTGTGTTTCCAAATGGCATATTAATAGCAGTTCTGCACCATAAATTGAGTTTTGATAAAATATTAAAATTGCACTTTAACTTAAATATGTTGAAACCCTGATCATCTGCTGATACAGTCGTGCTCATAAATATACATACCCCTTGCAG
>SCHK01442837.1:2562-19788 GCA_004124795.1 Poropuntius huangchuchieni
TTTCTCTGTGTTGTTGGTGGCTTTCCAGTTGTTGACCGATTGAGTAATTAACAAATAAATTTTTAGTTTATTTGATATATTTTTTAGCTTTTTCTTTTTTTTCTAATGACTGATGTTGATATTATTGCTATAAATACTTCATCTATAATGCTAATTATGATGAGAAATTAACCAGAATAATATTTTATTTTATTTTATATGTTTACAATGTATTGTACTTTGTTATATTTATTTTAATAATACTTAAATTTGTTGATATTTCATATATTCTGTTCAGATTATTGACCTTTAGTTGCCAGATATCTATAATCAAGTGTTAAATAAGAGTCAAGTGTTAAATATAAAGGGCCTTTCGATTAAAACTATGTGCTGATAGCGGTTAAAATGCTCCTTAAAATCAGTTCACGGTGGCAGTTAATTTCTGACTCTGTATTATCTTATGACGCTGTAATCAATGCAATTGTAGCAATTAGGATGTATGTATCAATATTTACTCGAATGACTTCCAGATCAGAAATTGCGCGTGAGAACAGCTGATGCTGATAATCTCACAATGACCAAATATTTGATTCATCGCTTGACAGTCGCTATAATTTCCCCTGTCAGTCATCCATGAGGTGCATTTTGCCTGCATCGGTTTTGCTCGTTCAGCTGTTAAGCTTCCACCGCGTCACGTTTTGACCTCACCGTCTCTTTCCGTGCTGCAGTATTCCAACAGATTGCGTTTCCGTCTTCAGACCCCTCTGGATTTAACAACGACTTGCACATGCTCGAACTTGGCCCGGTTCCTGGAGATTTACTTTTATTGTGAGCTTTTTATCCATTCGCTAACAATATAAATGTACTTTTATGCACTGCTGTCTTTACATATGAATGCAGGCAGATTGCATCTGCAGAGAAAGATGGAGTACGAGAGTGCTGCTCAAAGCGGGCAGGGGAACTCTCTTTTGGCCAGGCCTCGAGTATTATGTTGAAACCAGATGTTGAGAGATGTTTCCTCCTGGTCACGTGGGCCCCTCTGGTGCGGCACTTACATAAATGTCATCTGTACAGTAGCCAGTGCGGGCGGGAGAGCGGGAACGGAGGCCCAGCTGCTCGCTCTGGGAAGATGAGGAGTGCAGTGGGGTCAAAGCTACCCTCCACCACTTCTGTCTGCTCTCTGCCAGCGCTCTTTCTCTGCAAACATGAGTGAGACATGCAGACGTCAGCTGTTTGCGGCAGTCTTGCTTTGTCATTGTGTTACCTGCTCATTGCATTCAACCTGGCAGACATGTTGCGTGTATACAATGTTTAACACTGGTGGTTTGGGGGGGGTTTTGTACCGTGACTGTATTTTTTGACAGGTAAAGATTTAGTATTTATACTAGCGCTGTCAAACGATTAATCGCATCCAAAATAAAAGTTTTTGTTTACGTAATATATGTGTGTACACTGTGTATATTTATTATGTATATATAAATACAAACACACATATATATATATTCGATATATATATAAGTCAATTGTTAGGATACATTTACTTTTATTTTAGATTGAATTTTCTACATGTAGCCTATTATTTTAGAATAAAGGTGAAGCCATCAAAACTATTAAATAAGTTTATTTTAGACTATTAAATTTAAGTTAGACTATTATCTTACATTTTTTTTGTTGTTTAAGAAAAAGCAAAAAGTTGCACTTTTTTTGTTGTGTATGTGTAAATATATATGTAAATAAATATAATTATTTAATTAACATGTTAATATTCTAAAGATATAGTATAGAATTTATATTTGCTTACAAAACTAGTAGTAATTTACAAATTTTATTTTCTTTGTCTGATATTCTGACTCAACACTTGAAGAAAGTTTGGAGCGGATGCACTGAGGAGGAGGATTTTTTGCTGCTTTTCCTGTAAAATCCAATTCTGTCTTGCCCATTATATTAAATATATCGGCTATGGTGACTCCTACACTGCTAATGAAATGCGAGCGGCTTCGGTAATGATGTGTATATCTTTATGCCGCAGTGGCGTAATGGCCTGCGTCCTGGCGATTACAGCACTCAGGGCGCCGTTTTATTCGGCCCCAGCGCTCAGTAATGTGTTTGTGCGTGGTAGGCATTCCTATACTGACTTTTAATGTGAGGGCTTTTTGTCCGGCCCGGAGATTTATTCACAGCCGTGTGTAATGTCATTTCATGTTGAAACACCCACCCTATGTTCAAATGAAAGAGGCATTGATGTTCATCTTAATCTGATATACTTTAATACCACGGCATCAAAATTACTCGACTGTAAGGGCCTGCAAGAGGAGGGAGGTGCGCTGCCATCCGAACTCGAAACAAAGACACGGTTTGTTTTCCACAAGGAGATTTTTTTGGTTTCTCTTATGATTCTTTTTAAATGAAAATTTCATATCACTCAGAAACATGAGCTGAGAAGCAACTCATTCATCTGTAACTTCATGACAAGATGATGTAGTAATAGATTACAGTTGTAAATCTTTCTTGAGAACTAATTATGTCATTTTTCGCATCAACCGTACGGCTGTAGTAAACGTATGCATATATGTGGCTCTGCACTTTGCTTTTTGTTCTCGCTGTTTTTGCATGAGCAGTTTTTGCAGTAAAGGGGACTGAGTCATGGAGAACTTGTGCAAGGGAAAAAACGAGGGCATATCAGGAGAGAGTGAGAGAGAGAAATGAATGCATACATACACACTCCTTAAAGCGGACACTGTCCTTTGCCCATAGTCAGAAGCAGCACAAGGTGATACTCTTTTGTGTTAGAGAGCGTTTGTGCGTGTGCTTACACACGTGCGTGCATTCGCTCTGTGTTTTTTCCTCTTTTGAAGAGAACAAAACCAGCCCTGGGACATTTGATAAATTAAGATATCCATTTGAATACATTTTGTGTATTTTTTTTCCCCAGTTTTTTTTTTCCATCTGTGATCAGATGCCTGGCATTGTCTGCTTTCAATATCCTCCACACATGCTACATGGAAAATAAATCTGCTGTCTATTCATTTCAAACACTCCTCAGAATCTAATATACTGAAATAATAGTTCAACTTTGTGTTTTTTTTTCTGTCTTTCAGGATTTGCGTAAACAGATAGCTCCTTTGCTGAAGGGCTTCCAAGCAGAGGTGAGTCACCTTCCTAAATGTTTTACTTGTGTTTATTGTCTTAAACTGTGGCGATGTGTGTCATTTTATATACTTACTTTTTCCCCAGAACAGCTATTTGTGTGTTGTTTCCCTTAAAAAGTGTAAACACTGTGGCTCTGAGGCACTATGAAAACATTTTTCTGTTTGTTTGAGCACCTAAATCTGCCCAACAACAGCAGCATTGGCTGAACCATTGGTGTGAGTTTAGGGGTGGGGCTATTTGTTTGACCAACCAATTGCAAATAGGGAGAGTGTTCAGGGAAACCTGTTCGAAAACAGCCATGATTTTTGCAGTTCCGTTTGGTGATGTAATGGTGTAGAAAATAGAGAAAATATTTAAAAATTCATCTAGTTTTGATTTATTTCTTTTTAGAAAACCATTTGAAGCCAGAAAAAAAATACATGGATCTGACCCTATATTTTGAAATCAATAACTTGCCTCAAGCTTCAAGTTTTTGTCCAATTAATAATTCATTTCTAAACACGACGAAGACACACTCACTGTATAACTGGCTTGCATTTCAAGTTTAATGGATCACAATACATTTTTACACTTATAGTAAAAATACAAGGACAGCTGCTAGAACAGAAAAGATGCACCTTCTAAAAGTGATCGTATTAGGAGATCACATGGCTGTATGCTTGATTTTATGACCCTGTGTCAACATACTTTTGGATTTTAGTGTAGTTTAGTACTAATACAGGTGAAATCCGGTGAGAGTTGGGTGATGTGATGGATCTATCAAGTGAGGAGAAAATCAGTTTCAGTTGTTTAATCAATGCAGTGTGACAGCGGCCAGAGAGCGCTACTGTTAAACTACCCTTTCCCCGTGGCTTTACACAGCGAATATGACTCTATCACGCTCACACCAATTAATCTCACAACTTTCCTTGTAAAGAAATAGTCAGAAAAAGCGTGTTTGCTTAACTCGACACACAGATCTGGTGTAAGATGGCCCTCTCTGGTCTGATTATAGTCTCGACTGGCTAAAAAGCCCACCTGATTTCACAACAGTGCTTATTACGTGACGGATTGTTTTTCTTGTTACTTGAGGTCTGCTTGTGTTGTACAAAGCCTTCATATTTTGTCAGCATCTAATCAGATCAGACAGTTTTGATACGTTCTTGCTGTTTGCTGTCCCGCTCTTTTATTTCCGTTCGTCGGATGAGAGCGAAATCTTAATGATGTTTTCGCTCCATGGTGCCAGGTAAGTCTGTTTGTTCTGGGCCGAGCCAGAATGATGGACTTCTGAGTTTAGCATCTCAAAGACAAAGAGTTTTTTTTTTGTGGTTAACCTTAAGGTGTAAACAAGTTTTCCTTTTAAAAGGACGCTGTGGAAATCATTAACAATATCGTGTCGAATGATACAGCTCTATTATTGTGCTAAATCTAATTATTTTTTTTTAGATCACTGGTTCTCTGCTGGTAGTTTACAGAAAATTGATCTGCCGTTTCATTGGACACTTAAGAGTGGCAAGATTTTGCTTTGAATTAGTGGCAAAAATTTAGTGTTGAGATGTTTATTTTAAAAGTACATTCATAATTGTTTAAAAATGATGTAAAATAAAAGTTCACCTGATGTTCTCAGGGAATGAGGCCGTGTTCTTTGACATGTCTCCTTAGTGGCCATTGCTGATATAGTTGAGAACTGGGACATGGTGCTGTGTTCCATAAGTAATGTGCATTACCATTCAATATGACAGCAGGCAGATATTCAAATGCCCTCTGCAGCACAGACTTGAAATATCATCATAATAAAAGATTACTGAGTGAGTTTCATTTTGAGCCCTACCTTCTTAAAAAATTCTTTAAGTTAATTAAGGTCTATTTTTGTCCGATGCAGCCTGTGTTTTGCTAAAAGAGTTACACCTAATGTTCCTTGGTAATTCAGTCAATTAGTTGTACTGTTGCGTGATATCAAACCGAGTTTGATTAGGTATGATTATGCTGCACTGAATAATTCACTATAAGTGTTTCTCAATCTTTTAGTTACCAAGTATGAGAACTATTAAGTGTTTTTAGCACTTCTATGCTAATAGTATTAAATTATCTGAGAAGATATGCATAAATTTTGAAAATAGCTGTGCTTTTAAACAATAGGCCTTTCAGTTTGAGGTTTGTAAGGTAATTAACTGCCAAATTCTTCCAAATTTCGGGTTTAGACTAACGCATAGCCTCTTTTTATGTTGAACAGGCTAGCTCCAGAGCCTATTTTGTTGGGGATACAGTCATTGTCGTAATACCATGGTACTGAACACGGTGCCACAGGTACTTTAAAGATTTGGCATTTTAATTATTTTATTTGACTTTTTGATTTTATTAGTCTATTTATTTGCCTTTTTTATATATTTTATATATTGAGGGTGCAAAAAAAAAAAATTCTAAATACTGAGAAAATCGCCTTTAAAGTTGTCCAAATGAAGTAAAATAAGTTTTGATATATTTACAGTAGGAAGTTTACAAAATATGTTCATGGAACATGATTACTTAATGTCCTAATGATTTTTGGCATAAAAGAAAAATCAATACTTTTGACTTTTGGCTATTGCTGTAAGTATACCCCAGCGACTTGAGACTGGTTTTGTGGTCCAGTGTCACATATGATTTACTTCTTTTGCTAGCACATATTTATTTAGGTGGGCCAATTTTAAATAATATTTTATACCCTTTACATTTTTATTAAATATTTAAATTGATTAAATACTATTTAAATTTATTATCAGATCCAGAGTTTTTTTTTTTTTTTTTGCCTGTTTCCAGGCAGTATTTTAATTAATCTAATTAAAAAAAAAAAAAAAATTCTAGGCTATTTTTTTTGGAGTGGAAATGCGTGAAAGCAGCACAGGCAATCTTACGGTGGTGTCCCGATCCTGTTCTCTCTCTTTCCCTCAATAACTTTCTGCTCCTCTTTCACTCTTCTGTCTAATATAGCGGCAGAAAAGTCCAAAAATAATAGAGAAGGAGAAGGAAAGTGAAAAGTGTGTGTCAATTTTCCTTTCCTTTGACCTCAAAAACACTTCCACTATCTGTTAAAGTATATTTCAGTATATGTAATGCAGCGTTTGACGGCCTTCAGCAGCACCTTGCGTTAAGAGGCAGTCGAGAGGCCTCAAAGCGCAGCGAGACGCAGCTCTTCCGTGCAGTATGTAACTTTGATGAAGTGAGCGCTGTGAGTAGTGGCTCCCTGTTCTCCTCTCATGAGCCAGTACCGCTGGCTAACTGCTCCATTATAGCTCATTGTGGTTTCGGAGCTGTGTTCTCGAGGACTAGCCTGTCATTAACGGAGGTAGTCGCCCCACTTCAAATCACTGCTCGGTTAAAAATAAATCCCCATCCCACCACTCCAACAGCGAAATCGTTTCAAACCGTCTATTATTTTTCGTCGTGAAATATTTTCCTTATTGACAGTGCCTGACCTTGACAAAAACAGCCCGACTGCTCCGACCAGAAATGTACTATTTTTTGGGCACGTCAGCTATTTGACGATAATTGGCGGGAGGGATGGGATCGCTTGTGTTTTGTCTTGTCAGTCTGACCGTCCATTAAATCTTAAAATAGACGAAGAGACTTCAATTTTGCAGCACCAATTTTAAACAAAAAAGATAGAGCACATATATAATTCATAATGGCAGACAGACCAATGAATACAGCCGTTTGCAACGGGCGCATGCTTTTTTCTGTTTAATTTCTATCTTCCGTTTTCCTGTAACGGTGGGTTTGTTAAAATAGCACGTTTGAGTCAGACCGACGCTGATCTCGTGGGTCAGTGCAAAGTCCTTGCCACATGTCATTTTTTCATTCGAGAGAGCGAGAGCCTCCTCTTTTCCTGTCAGGAAATGAGAGTACAATAGGGAGCTGTACATAGCACGCGGCTGGGGCCCTGTTTGGGGTTGCACACGCATGTGTGTGTAAATCAGAGACGGAGGGTGGGGGGGGTCACTGTACTTAATTGTAAAGAGTCTTTGCTCATTTATACTTCTGCCCCAGAGGCAAAGCCACATGTTACAGATGTTCAAGAAGACTTGATGTACTGTATAGTAGGCTATTTTTTTTGAGAGGATACCTGAGGTGATGTTGGTTTACCCTAGGCGAGATAAGACATTACCAAAGGAGACAAAAACCTGTGGTCTAAGTAAAAGTGGTATAGCCAGTCTGTTTTTTGTTTTGTTTAGTTTTGTTTAGTTTTTTGTTTTAGTTGTTTTTTTTTGTTTTGTTGCGTTTAGTGTTTTTTGTTTTTTGTTTTGTTGCGCTTTGTGTTTAGTTTAGTTTATTTATGTTATTTATTTATTTTTTTGCTTTGATGTGGTCTTGGCTCACTTGGTGCCCTATTTGAGATACGTTCTATAGCAGTGCTTATTTTTGTTTTGTTCACTTTATTATTATTTTTTTGTATTCTGCTGTGGTCCTTGCTCTTTTATGTTATGTTGTATGTTATATGTTATGTTATTAACTTTTTTTTGGTCCTTAAGTCAGATTTTCTTTTATCTGAGAAGGCTTATGCCTGATACGGCATGTTATGTGAAAACTACTCAAACTATTTGGCCTCCTAAGAGCGCATGTGCCGTTCAGTGTTATTGTGCCTTTTTAAGTGCAAGAAAAAAGCCTGCATTTAGCTTCTTATCTCAAGCTTCATTTTGATAATGAATAATCGTCATTACAAAGTGGAAAATTCAACATTCTGAAAAAAGTGTGCAAGACGGAGAGAGCGAGAGAGTAAGTTGACCCGCCAGCAAAGATCTCTGTGAAGAGAGCTAATCACTCTGGCAGCCGTTTACGGAGTGCCGTGGAAGTTCTACAAATTTGGAAGTCAGTATTGATTTGACGTAATTGTGCACTAATTTTAGCGGGCCGGAGTCTGCAGAGGCTCAACATGGCCAAGTGCTGAGGAGAGACAAGGTTAGTGGCAGCTCAGATAAATGAGTTTGGATCCAATAGTGGATGAATCTGAGATCATTAAACTGTCTATATATGCAGGCAAACAAAGTTAAAGACTATGTGTGTAGGTTGTGAATCTGTTTATGTAGGTAATCACCTAGCCATCTCTTTTTGGATGCATGTTCTTCTGACACATTTAGCCTTGGTGCTCATGTGGATGATGTAGGTCTGAATCTGCAGCATGCACCAATCCTTGCCCTCCTTAATAATTTCCTGCCACTCTAAGTCTACCAAAAGAGGCAAAATGAAACAAAAACAGAAGTAAAATAAACTCGAGGGTCAAATATGTTTGAAGGCTGGTCTTCTGTTTGGAGGGCGATGCAGGTCAGTAGAACTGATGGAGTTTTCTGACTCTACGCTCAGCAGTGCCAAGTCTGTGCTCCCCCACAGAAACAAGAGCTATTTATAAATGTTTCCCCCACCCTTCTCAATCCCTGTTCCGGCTGGACCGTAAGGGAATAATGCTGTTTAAACTGGCATGCTTTTGATGCCACCAGATAGTCTGTGTGTTGTACGGTTCAAAGGGGCGGAACTGACTGTGTTTGTGTGTGTACATGTGTGTTTGGTGTAAAATGTAATGGAGGAGAAACTGGGGCTAGTTGTCACACTTTTTATTTAATGTTTCTTAGGTTAAGTTGTTTCTGTGTAGATGTGTACAGTAAAGTGCATACTTTTGAAAAAAAGTCTTATGCTTAACAAGGTTGCATTTGATCAATAATACATGAAAAATTGTGAAATATTATTCAAATTTAAAATAACTGTTTTCTATTTGAGTATATTTTAAAATGTAATTTATTCCTGTGATGCAATGCTGAATTTTCAGCAGCCGTTAGCTACAGCCGTTAGCTACAGAGTGTCACATGATTTTCAGAAATCATTCTAGTATGCTGATTTGCTGCTCAAGANAGTGTCACATGATTTTCAGAATTCATTCTAGTATGCTGATTTGCTGCTCAAGAAACTTTTCTTATTCAAAACAGATGCATTGCTTTTGTAATTGTTTTTTGTTTTCTGTACTGTCACTTTTGATCAATTTAATGCATTTTTGCTGAATAAAACAAATCATTTCTTTACAGAAAGAAAAGAGTGTAACTTTTGTGACAACTTTTCGTGCATGACAGCTAACCCCTATATGTGGGCGTATGTATGTGTATATTTGAAGGGTATAATGTCTGTGAGGCTGTTTGCATGACTTTGTGTGTATGTCCCGCAGCATGATGATGCCAGATGCCCTGGCCGTCAGATTGAGCTGGTAGCAGAGTAAGAGAAGAGCAGATAATCTACGCTGAGCTGTGACGGTATCCGCAAAGTCACGCACGCAGCTTCTAGGCAGCCCTTACAGTCTCTTAACCTCCTGGCTGTGCTCTGTCTGGTTCAGAGCTCTGAGAGTTTAAAAATTGACATTGGTTCCTGCTGGATTTCAGGGGTAGACGTGGACCCGTGCCGAGTGAGAGAGAGAGAAAGAGAGGCAAGTTTAATTGCTCCATCTGCAAGAGGGCTGCAGAACTTGGCCCTGCCTAGGCCGATCCAGATGTTTTCCGGCAAGAAACATCTGAAAATGTTTAATTTCTTTCCCATAGGAGTGAAAAGTCTGTTACATGTTGGATATTTACAGTGGCAACTGCCCTGTTCCATCCATCAAGGCCGGCAGTCTCAGGGCTGCAGATTTACAGCTTTTATTTGATGTTCCGCTGCTGGAAGACCAAACACACAACACTTGTGAACATGTAAACAGCACAGGAGTTCAACATTTTCTTAATGGATAAAAGCAATACTGTTGATTCAGACCACATTGTTTTTGGGTGTGGGGTACTGGCGTTTTGGTGAGGCTCAGAAAGACTGACACTGAGCTGTAGTATTTTGAAGAACCCTGGAGGATCTGATGCTGTTCACACGTCATGTCAGAATTACCGTAATTACAAGTTCCCATCTTGTAAAAACCGCTCGCGTTTTCGTCAATCTTTTAATTACAGCTTGGAAACTCTGAATTTTATGAACTTATGTGACCATTTTGATGTCATGTAAAAACAACCAAAATGTCGATAAACGCTGCATGAGTTTTAAGAACTCTTTCAAAGTTCTGAGTACAAGAATGGTGGAAAACCCCGACTTATAATGTATTTAGAATATTAAAGCATTTTGATTTATATTTATTTCAGTTTTAATTTGTCTTATAGTTGTCAGTTGTTTTCATGCCATTATTGTTAGTTTTTTTTTTTATGTAGTTATTTTAATTGTTAAAGTTAAGGTAATAAATAGTATCTAGTAATGTTTGAAGTTTTATAATTAGCAATGTTTGCTGTAGTATAATGATAGCACTTGTACAGTTTTATTATATTTTATTATATTTATTATTTTTAAAATGGTATTATGCAAAATGGTGCATTAAAATGGTGCAAATATTTAAGATGGTATATTTGCACATTTTTTAAAAATTAAATATTTTTAATAGTTATAACTTCATGAAAATAAATTTTAGTTTAATTTCAGTTGTTCCACGTTTCTTGTTTTTATATTTAATTTTAGAATTTTTAATTGAATTAAATGTTTAATAATATTTTTTATAATTATTTTATATTCTTTATTATAATAGTTTATCATTTTTATTAATATTTGACATGACATTATTTTTATAGTGGTAAACAACAAATATATATTATGTATATGTTAACTCACACAGCCATCTCTATGTCCTGGAATTTTCCAGGTCTTTGCTCCAGCTGTTAGAATGTAGAACTTGGGTTAAGCTAGGTGAAGATATGGTTCAGTTTTTAGCAGCTCCTAAATTACTGTATACAGGCCGTACTGATTTGGGTCCTTGTTTCCTGTCAGGTTTGACCCAGTTTGTTAGATTTGGCCCAGTTGGGCCAGACTGCATGCTGGTTCTACAGCACACTGTCATCAGTACGCTGTCATCATCAGAGACACACGGTGGGAAAGTGCTGCCATGGCATTTTATAATTTCTATATGTGGTTCACCACACCCTATTGAAGACAATCACTCTGATGTGTCGATCCAAGACATTTCTCCTGCCTTTGGTTGTCACATTTTTAAGACACTGATAAATGCAGTTCTCAGCAACTTGAGAAGTGTTACACTGGGTGGAAATACTGTTTCTGTACTCTTCCAAAAGCTAGTGAACTGCCTACAGAAGCAGTATTGGTTCCAACTCAAAAGCTGTCCCAAAAGGTAGGCAACCTAATTATGCTGCCTCATAAGATATCTCATTTTAGCCAAGAATCATATCCATTCTGGAGCAAGGAGTCCCAGAATGCATTGCGACAAGCCCCAATATGATATTTTATCAACTATATTGCCTTAATATAATTTTTTTTTATATTGTGTTGCCTGAATTTTCTTCTAGCTTTTAAAACAATTGATTTTAATGCTTTATTTTTGGTTTATTTAGACAAAATAATAAAAAAAAACTTGAATATCATCCATTTATCGGTTACCATGATTCATCTTATCGATATTAGTGCATCCCTGCATGAAAACTTCTATAACTATAAAAAATAGTCCAATGTAATTAAAATTAATAATCACACCCTGCATTTATGTACACTGTTTTATTCTTATTGATTATTAGAGAATCACCCTTTTAGCTTAGCAACCTGTTAACATCACATGTATCGAAATTAATAGCAAAATAATGTTACGTTGACAAGATGGTACCAACAGGGTAGTTTTTGGTCGTACCGTAACAGAAGGCGGTTGGATGATGTATCATAATCTGGCCAGAATCACCACAGCTGTGTGTATGTATTCAGATTAAGAGAGATCAGTGTCTTTATTAGAGCTGTGTAAACTGAAGAGCCTATATTACTACCTTTCCCTCTTCTCTCGTACTTTCTCGCTTTCTTTCCCCGTTGTTGTGTGTTATGGCACTGGGTTTGTTCCAGCTGTCACACATTGCCACCAAAGGGTCAATAAGGTCATCTGTCCCAGTGAAACCCTGGAAGACAGAGGCTTACAGAGGCTTATTCCAGTGATTCTACTGTAATTCTAGGTTATTGACAGTGTATATTTTCATATATGCTGTGATATTGCCTGTGTCTTCATTGTGAGCATACTGATAGTAAAAATGTACCAACAAGTAATGCATTTTTTCCCACTCCATTTTATATTTTTCATATACAGTATATATTTATTTTTAATGAAATGATTAAAATATGATTTTTTTTATAGAATTAGTTAATAATTAATTTATTATTAATTATATTAATTCTGTAATTAATTCATATAGTCCCAAGTGGCAGTTTATCAAAAGTTAACAAATTTTTCACATTTGCATGTTGTTATTGAAGCTCAAGTAGGAACCTTTTTTGTTAAATATTAAGAGTATTTTTAATCTGCTTTGCCTTCTATTGACATCCGTTACGACCGTGATCGTGCATCTTTCGGCAAATTGACAGTTAGATTAAGTTAGTGGGCGGCACCTCAGTGACTGCGGCCACCATTCTGAAAATCATCTATCTTCAGGAAATGATGAAGGCCTCTCCTTGCAGTGGGAGCCGTAACCCAGATACAGTATGTAATTTGCCCATACGTACGCGTCTGCAGCGCTCTATATTAAGGCCAAAAGTTCTTCTCATTATCAGAGTCCCTCATTACCTGTTTCTGTCATCTCATGCTCACAGGGATTTGGATTTATACCTGATAATTACCTTCTATATAAAGCGAACCAGAAACGGTCCCAGCGTATACACCTGAAGCATGCCCCCAAAATGCCTCGACCCAGCACTTGGAAAAATATCGCACGCGTCAAAACATAAATGATTTACCGTGTATGAATGAAAAGGGTCACGGTTATGTACACTTAGCTGTTTTATTTAGGTCGAATAGGTGGTAAGTGATGCGCGTAATGTGCGCGTGTGAGTTCGAAATCTCTTTTTCTAGGCTGTTTTCCATATGGCCATCTTTAATGGACTCGTCATTGCTGCTAATGTATGCAAATTTCAACCTGGTTGCTAATGCAATTACCGTGCCTGCGGTTCCAAGCGCACGCAATTCAGTTATTGTGTTTTTTTTCTTCATTGTTTCAGATCGACGCCTTGAGTAAAAGAAGTAAAGAATCGGAGGCTGCTTTCCTCAGCGTGTACAAGAGATTAATCGATGTCCCAGGTATGTCTCAGCTCGCTCTGAGCTGGCTGCTCTCACACACGCACACACACACACACACACACACACACTGCTGTAGTGTTTCACTGAGGCGAGAATACTGTAAACACATCAGTCATATTTATGAGACCTCCGTCTCTAGTGTCTAAAACACACACACATGCACGCGCACAGGCCGTCTTAATGACTTCTACGGCTTTAGAGACCCACTCCGTTCCAAACCCCACACACGGAGGAACTTGGATTCTAATAAAATCCGCATTCATTGCCCCACAAACACCTTTTAATCTTCCGAATTGGCTTTCTAACGGTGAGATAATGGCCCCTGGATCCTCAGTTTTTATATGGTAATGTTCTGACGCGCTGATCTATAATAAGTTAATGGTGCCGCAAAGGTTCATGTGACATCTCGAAGCATCTTTAGCTCGGCCGCTCGATAGAGTTGTGCTTTAGACTGAGCGAAGTTCACCACAAGAGAGTGTGGATAATGTATCAAACCCCTGTTAAGCAAGTGCGACTCTGGAGTGTGGTGAGAGAGACGACTTCTGGCTGAACTAAACTTCAGCTTGGGAAACCTTCAGACCTCTCTCAGATAAACACACACACACATCTAGCTGTGTAGCTCCGCCCACATCTGCTGAGCGACAGGGAGGCAGACAGACAGACAGTGCCGCCTGGGCCTGTTGGAGCAGGTTGGACTGTCTGCCTGCACAACTACTTAATACATCCCTAAATTACCACAATGCTGCGGTCTGGAGATCCCGGGCCAATGCAACGGCGTGTCTGTGTGTTTGGAAATGTGCGCAAGAGCGTTTGATTACCTTTTTTATATGTGTATTTTGTGTTTTTTTTGAGAGGGAGCTGTATGTGTGTGTGTTGCAGGATGTTGGAGTGGGAGGTCTAGTCTGGGAATGTCTGTTTCTATCTGCGAAATCTGGAGCTTGTCCAGTCCTGTCTATGTGTCTGCGAATGTGATCACAGCTTGACAAATTATCTTGTGATAGTTACACTGGTACACTGTGTAGGCCTGTGTGTGTGTGTGTGTGTGTGTGAGCATTGTGGTGTGTGTTAGCGGGAATGTTCGGAAGTGTTTCAGGCAACTTGATGCCAACATTTAATTTATTCACAAGACTGATATGCTGTATATAAAATACACTGTGAATATTGTTAAGTTTCTGAACTCTGATTTAATGAGACACATTCAAAGTCCATGTAAAATAACCTAGACAGGACAAAGGTTGGTTAGTGTTGTTTTGTTTTTTTATTCAGTCAAGTTAGTAGTTCATTTTCACTAGCTGCATTTTGGCAATTTTTTTATTTTTATTTTTATTTTTTTTACATTTTTTAAAATTATTTTATATTTATTTTTACTATATTTTAGTGGTGACGGTGTTGCTGGTAAGTAAAACTGTTAAAAATTCTAAATTGTTTTTGTTAAAGTAAAGCTTAAATAAAACTATAAATATATCTAAAATATAAATATCAGTGCTTCAAAATATATATATATATATATATATATATATATATATATGTATGTACATGCGCATATATAATTTTAGTTCTGTTCACACTGAGTTTCAGTATTTATGGGAGTCACAACTGAATTCACTCCTGAAAAATATACTTAGTACTGTGTGTATAAATGTGGGATGATATATCTGTTTTCCTGTTTACACCCACAAGATGTTAAAACATTGCCATGATAGTTACTAACTCAGCCATTATGAATTTAGGAGTGACTCCAGTTTTCAGTTCACACTGTAACAATAATTTAGATGATTTAGATTTTAAACACCATTGTCGCTTTTACTTTAGGGTTCAACTTTAGGATTATTTTAATGTTTTTCATTGTCTTTTTTTTTTTTTTTTTTTGCTTTTAGAGACTGAATGTGTCTCATAGATGCTATAATAGATTTTAAAGCATCTAAATGTTCCCACTTGTCCTTTCCTAGTTTCTTTCAGTTGAGGCTGCCCAGCACTTGACTTCAGTTTAGCTGCAGACGCCAACCTAACCGAACGGATTGTGCTTGCGGTGTTGTGTTGTACATCAAATGACACGCATCCAAATTGATGTGCCTGTGTAAATCAGATTTGAATTGGCTGGTCATTTCAGTCACATGACAATCACGTTCAGAATTGAGCGACACGCGTGGCCGCCCGTCGAGCCGAGTTGAGCTGAAATGGCAGTTGCCACGGCTACAAAAGGGAACACACCATGACAGCATATCATTCAGACTTCCTCTTGCAGTTTTTAGATATGACACACTCTCACGCACCACACATGCACATCACACATAACACACCCCATGAGTGTTTCCTGTACCTTCAGATGAGAATACAGAGAGGGGGAGGGATGTGCGCCAAAACTGCGATCGCGACTGTAGCTTCACATAGAACATGTACAGGAATGACATGTTTTATTTTACACTCCTCTCTGTCAGCTTTTCCTTCTCTGATTTTATTCTCACACTCTCTCTCTTTCGCTCTCGTGTTCCGCAGGGGCTAATAAAATAGTTTGATTACATAATTAACTTGGCTGTCTCATTAAGGAAAATCAACGGGAACAGGGCCATAATTAGTCATATAGCAATTAGCATTTGAGGGGGACAGACAGTGATGAAAAAGCGTGTGTGTGTGTCAGAATGTCTTAGTCCTTCAGTGCGGAGGGCTGGCCTTGGTCCCACACCACCGCTGCGTTCGACCCCCCTTTCACTTAACATCGCCTTCCGTTTGTGAAAGCAACAAATTAACACCCTGCCAAATATGAATTAGTATAACTTCTTTTACAACCTGCTAATCTGAAATTTCTGCAGCTGGTGATTTTTTTTTTTAGCTGGCATTTGAAAGAATCAACAGATTTGTCAGCCTACTTTTTTTATTAAATTATTAATCGTTTTATAAGAAATAATATTTTTTTGCTATTTTTAATATATAATATATAAAACCTTAATATATTTATTTATTACTACATATTTTATTTTGTTTTAAATTAATATATATATATTGCAGGTTTATTGTGGTGATTACAGATGACAGATAATTATTATTTTGAACTTTTAAAGGAGACGTTTCATTATTTTGTTTCTTCAATAAATAATAATACAATTTTTAATTAATATTCATATTGTGCATTTAATTTTAGGGCACATTAATTTATTATTATTATTATTTATTGTAATTATTATTTAGTGCAATAATTTAATGCATTGTTGTTTTTAATTACTATTGTCAGTGCCTTGCTCTGGCAGCAAATTGTGATTACCATAGTACGTGTCCAGAAAACATGGTACTTGCGTGGTCTCTGTATAAAGTCAGTGATAGCATCATGGTTCTTTTTTGTTAGTGTGATTTAACAGAGCAGAACTTAAACCGAGGTGCTGGAGCACAGTGTGGATTTATTGGCGTGTTTTGGCTTGGTTTGTTTTTCTAGTTAACATTTTTAGCTGCGGTTGGCAATCCGCAAAAATGCAAAAACACTTTTAGGTATTTAGTCGAGCTGCACAGAGACTGGCCCACACTGATCTCCATACACTGAGCTCTCACTCACTGAATCAAACCTTTCACCTGCTCTGAACGCAGTACACCCGATATTCTGACCCCTGTGTGTGTGTGTGTGTGTGTGTGTGTGTGCGGATGTGTGTTTCAGATCCTGTCTCAGCTCTGGAGGCAGCTCAGCAACTCCAGGTGACTGTTCGGAAGATGCACGACTTGGAGACAGAAAACCAGAGGCTCAAAGATACACTACAAGAGTACGAACGCGATATCGCAGAGGTTAAAAACCAAGGTAACCAATGCAAATGAAACGGAGAAACAAAACAAAACACATTTTCCACAGTTTGAAACATGTAGAACTTCCATTGCCTATGAAACATGTGTATATATATTTGATCACACTTTATTTTAAGGTCCAGTTCTCGCTATTAACAAACCATTAACTACAACTTTTGCCTCAGTAAACTCCTAATTTGCTTTTTATTAATAGTTGAGTTTAGGTATTGGGTAGGATTAGGGATGTAGAATAT
>SCHK01442837.1:19943-36640 GCA_004124795.1 Poropuntius huangchuchieni
TAGGGATGCTAATAAAAAATAAAAAATAAAAAAATAAATAAATTATATTTATTTATATATATATATATATATATATATACACAATCCATTCCTAATTAATAAAATCAAGTTGTATTTAATACCTACATTACTTCCTGATGAATATTTGGTTGCACTCAAAATTGACACATAACGGAAGTTAAATGCTGTTTGTAAGCATTATTATTTTGTAAAGCAGGATTTATCTGTACCTAGTAAATGAAATGAGTTATGCATATGTCATGTACCCACATAGACGGGGCCCTATTTTTGTTCAAATGAGCTATAGTCATCTGAGCTCTATTTCTGTCCCACTGCTGTTTCAGCCAGACATGTTTCCTGGTTTTTCTTTTTTTTAACGTAAACAAAAGGGAGGGATCGCTCCCTCACCATCTGTGGAATTCCCCTAATCGATGCAGTTCAATAACGGCAGTATTTTATTTGTCCCGCACGAGCCGTAGGTACAGCCACATGCGACCTCTCTGTCGCAGACACACATGTACGTGTACACACACAGGTGTGTTTCCGTCTGAGCGCTCCGCTAGGTAATCCTTCCTATTCTACACGCTGATCTTTCTCAGGTCAGTGATCCTCCAGTCTCCCAGTGTTTAAAGTCCAGTTTAGCATTTAAGGGTCTAAAAGGGCTCTTGTGGGACTGCTGCTCATTGATTATGTGTCAGCGCTGAAGTGCTGGAGTTTAAATCACCGCAGATGGCTGTGCAGGAGACGGAGAGAGGAGGAAAAAGCTCTCTATCAGGGATATTTTGTGTGGATGTGTGTGTGTAGGCATGTAAACACACATTTTTCTATCATAGGGGGGACTTTCCCTTGACTTCAGTTGTTTTTATACTGAGCTAATGACATTTTCTGTCTGTCCTCTTAGCCTAATTTATAAATAATCATAAATGTAACCCTCTTGATTTAGCATTTATTTCTTAAATTAACATTTTAGCATTAAATAAAAATACAATTAACTCACATGGAACCGTTTCAAACTCAAAAAACTTCCTATGTAGAACAGGAAGTGGCAATTTAAAAAAATGCGCTGGTTGCTCTTTTCCATACAATGAATTGCAAGCTTCAAAAATGATGCAAAGGCTCCAATAATGTATGATAAAAGTGGTTCATATGACTTGTGTGCTGGATTTAAAGTCATACGGTAGCTTTGGGTGAAAAACAGACTGCAATTTAAGACATTATTCACTGATAATCTACCCTCAAGTGGGCTGTTACCTCAAGAACTGCTTATTGAGTCTGATTTTCAGTGAAAAATGATTTAAATTTCGGTTTGTTTTCACACAAAGCTGTCACATGGCTCCAGAAGAAATGGAATATAGTCATATGAACTTCTTTTATGATACTTTTATGGTGCTTTTGTGTCCTTTTGAAGCTTCAGTCCCCATTCTTTGTAACTACCACAGTCTTCATTGCTCCTTTTGTATTCCGTGGAAGAAAAAAAGCTATATGGTTTTAGAACGACTTGAGGGTGAGTAAATGATGACAGATTTTTCATTTTTGGGTGAATTGTTCCTTAAAGATATAATTTAGTATGTTTATTAAATGGTTTTCCTTTTGGCCAATTTCAGGGTTTACTATCCTTTGGGGGACAGTTGGCTCCCACAGTGTAGACCAAACCTAAACCCCACACATCCCTAGGTCTCCACTGTCTGTCCTTTTCATTCTTTTCTCTCTGTTTCTCTCCTACAGAAGTCACTATTAAAGCACTTAAAGAGAAGTTGGAGGAGTATGAGCGTTCTCTGCAGGCCAAGAACACAGAGGAAGCTCCTGATCAGAACCAGAACCGATCAGGAAGAGAAGAGAGGGAAAGCAAAGGGGAAAACCTTCCTAACAACTATGCAGACAAGGAGAGGTTAGCCTGACCGTTGTACAAATCCGATACGGCATTAATCTTCATGATTGCGTTATGAATTCACAGGCTGTGTTTCAATAACTAGCAAGCTGCCTTCCTAGATAGCAATTTTGAGCTTTATATATATGTTTTTACGTAATGACATCAGAAAAATCAAACACAGAGCTAGAAAAGCCATTTTCTAAGTTCTTAAGCAACATTTTTGGGCATCATCGATTTGTTCAGCGTTAAATTCATGTTTATGAATTCTTAAATTGCATTTTTCATGAATCATAGGTCCCACATTGCTTCCTGTCAGCTTTGATCTGCCCTATCTTAATAAAGGCAAAAATGCCAAAATAAATCTTTAAAAATATATATATATATAGTATCTTAATGATAGTAAGATAACACTGGTCTGAAAACAGGCAGCTTACTGTACTTTGAAAATATAGCTGTTTGTCCACATCAGAAATATTTAGTCATGAAATGTTAAAAATCTTATACAACTCTCAATTCTATTTCTATTTGATCTGTTTTCTTTTTTATTTATTAAAAAATAAACTTGAGCCTCTAACACTTACACTGTATTCTATTTCTTTAGTACTACTTGTTTTCTTTTTATTTAAAACAAATGGAAGCTCTTTTTTTCTATTCTTTTATCTTTTTATTTATTATAAAAACACTGGTGCTCTGTATTCTGTTTTTGTTCTTCCCACCTGTTTTCTTTTTATTTATTATAAAAAACTGTGTGCTACGTATACTAACTGATTGTCACAGCATTTACATATTATTATGGTATTTCGCTTTGGATAAAATAGTCATATATTCATATCAACTTGCAGTACTGCAATACATTATACATTAATATATGTTGGGAGACTTGTTTTAATTGTCAACGTACAGTTGTTTTAATTGTCCTCTGTATGTCTGTGCAGTCAGCCACAGCAGAGCCAGGACAGCAGGACAGAAGACTTGGACATGAAAACGCAGTCATTACAAACAGGTTTGCTATTGCTTTCACTGTCAAGTTGTGTGTTTTAACAATTACATACATGTAATTTGACGTAGTTGAGTTTTACTGACACGCTTTTTATTTGTCGCTCAGCACTTGAAGCAACTCAGGCAGAACTCCATGAACTGAAGACGAAATACGATGAAGAATCCACAGCAAAGTGAGTAACCCATTTTCTCTCTGACGGGACACAGCAGGAGACAGCGTGGATTAGCGGCGAAATGGCTCGGATTCCCCCTTCTGTATATCCTCGATTGTCTGCTAGGCGTGCTGCGTCTTTGTCTCACCTTTGCACACACATTTACCCACATTTGCGTGTCCATACAGACACAGACAAACACACACACCCTTTGATCCGCACCAAAACAGCTCATAATCCTACTGCAGACAGGTTTGATTATGGGGGAAAAACACAGTGTGGTGAAATCACACCTTCATTCACGGACAAGTTGATATTCAATAGTCCTCACGTCCCGCCCATGATGCCTTTATGGCTTCAGAAGACTGAATAATGGATGACACAATCCCTCATAACTCGCACGGATGCTCTGAGTGATTCTCTGAGAATCCTGTAATGATGGGATTCGTACTATCGACTGACATTTTGTGGGCGGCGAATCAGTATGTGCATACGTGCTCTTTGTTTGCGCATTGTGTCTGTTTGCCTTGATCTGGGTCATGCATGTGTGTTTGTGTGCGTCTGCATGTGTGCGTTCTTCTCTCCCTGTCATGTGGTCGGGGTTAGGTGGCAATTTCCTTGTCTTGCTGTCACTGAGGAATGCATCCTGTTGCAGAGCGTGCTCGCTGCGGGCTGTTTAGGCGCAGTTCTCTGCTCTGGGAGTGGCATAATTACACTACCTGTGATCAAACCAAACCCTTCCATGTCAGACCCCCATCACTGTACCTTTGAAGTCAAAAAAAGCCACTTTTTCTAGCACAGAAACCCTCCTCGGTGAGCTGCGGTCGAACCGGAAGGTCAACGCAAGGTTTATTTGAGGAAAAGACACGCTTCTGATTCTGCGATCACTGCAGACACGGATCTAACGAGAGATAAATCTCACTGTCATGCTTGCGCACAAACATTTGAATATGACTGTGTACGTGCACACTCACAAAAAAGACACACTCACAAGAAAACGCATTGTGACATTCAGTAACATTGGCCTGTTTCCAATCCGCCCCGTCTCTCCTGGGGACTTTTACAGAGAGTGTGGCAGGTAAAACGTTTCCACTCCATTAGATTTCTTACCTGCTTCTCATCCTGGTGCCTCAGGTTTCTTTTATTAGCGTTAGCTTGATAACTTGTGAGATGTTAAGTGGCACATTTTTTGTCTAGTAAGTATGACTGATTATTTGCAAAATTATTGGTTATGATTTTGCTGCCGATATAAAATGAAACAACGTTGTTGGTGTCACAGTGAATTTAATGCGCAGTTTATTGTACTTTATGCCTGTAAAGGCATTTTGGAAGCCCTTCTCATTGCTTTATTTGCATGAAGGAGAGTGTAAATATAAACATGTATTTATAAAAATGCTGTGTATATATATGTGTGTGTGTGTGTGTGCGTATTTAGGCACTTGCATAAAAATACACATCTGTGTGTGTGTATAATTGCTCAATTATTCAATCACACACACACACACACACATATATATGAACAACACATAACACCTTAGGACAGTACATCTATAAATAACTTATAAGCACATACACACATTCACAATTCTGTCTATTGACATTTTCTTTTCTCTATACTTTTATTACTCTATTGTTATTTATAATGGATTGTCTATTCTTTGAGTGTGTGTGTAGAATTAAATAATTAAACACCAAAAATAAATTAAATGGTTTTCTATATAGCAATGCATAAAAGATCCATAAAAAACAGTATTTTCATGCATATTAAATATTATATAATAAATTATAATTAATTTCTTACCTATAACAATATATAAAATCCAATATTTAAGTACCCCATCCAAAATGTGCCATTTTTTGCATATTGTGTTTATGTATATAACTTTTTTTATTAGTTAACTTTATTATTACTTAAAATGACCCTTTTAAGCCATTTCAGAACAAATTCATATTTATATGTAATTTAATGTGTATGTAATATATGCATTGTTAATTAGAGAAATTAATTTTAAAAAAAAATTTGTTCAATTATTTAAAAAGTACTGTCTTTATTATTACTTAAAATGACCCTTTTAAGCCATTTCAGAGCGAATACATAGATGTCAATTTAAAGCAAAATATTAAATGCCATCATTTCATCAATATTTTAAGTGTTTTGCTACTAGTAGTAGGCAGTGTTTTATGGTCTATATGCTGTACATTTTTAGATTTGTGCTTTACATATCCGATTTTGCTTAAGCTTGGAAATTCTATAATCCAAGGCTTCGTCGTTGTCTTGTTGTTGTGATTGCTGACTTAATGAGGTTACGTGATTCTGTGCGTGTGTCTTTGGTAGGGGATAAAGGAATCCCGCCCCCCATCTAAGAGCCCTTTCCTGGCCTCAGGGTTTTACATGCTCCGTTAGCTCAGTTCATCCACAGTGACAGTAGGTGGATCTCAACGGGAAGGGTGCTGAGATGTTCGTGTGCGAGTTTTGCGTAGTTAAATAAACATAAGAATGTGTCACGCTCTGCAGTGCTCCGGTAATAAGCGAATGAGAAAGGAAGTCCCTCGGCGGGCAGTTGTTCTGCCTTTGATGCGGGCGGTTAGCTCTGGGTGTTCAGCAGGTATGGACACAAAATCCATAACGTCGATCGATCATCACCCATATGAACCGTGGAGATGTTTGCGGTCGTGCTCATTGAAAGACTGCATGTGTTAAACTCAATGTGGAATCAAATAAAATGGAATAACAATTCGGTGCACGCTATTGTAAAAACTATACAACTTTTTCAGTCTCTAAAGTGACTTTTTTTATCTGTTGATGTAATCTAGGCCATGTGGGTGGAGAAAACTAATATTAGTCATGTTTTTTGATGGATAGGAAGGGTTTCTGCTTGTTTTTTTAAATTCAGTTTTCACCCTTTTAACATTCAATTTGTCTTTAACTAGTCAGTCCAGTAACATCATTCCTATTTTTGTCTCTCATATCCCTTCCTGTCGTCTCACCCTCCCCTTCCTCTTTCTCTTTTTTAGTTCAGTCTGAAGGAAGGATGGTATCAGCTGCAAAGAGAGTGTGTATTTGGTGTGTGTGTGTGTGTGTGTGTCTTGAGTTCAGGGTGAAAAGAGGAGCAGGGTTCAGTCGAGCGTAATAATGGAATGCTTCAATTCGCTTCGCTGTTTGTACGCGACCTCTCTTTCCCTTTCTCTCTCTCTCTCTCTCTCTCTTTTCCCCTCCCCCACTATCCCTCCCCTCCCAGACGTGTTCACGGTGGAATGTCCGCCTTTCTCACAGGCCCGCGAGGTGTCTGTCGTCCCAGCCATCTATCTTGTTCTCTCTCTCTTAGGGCTCTATGTTGTGCTGAAATTTTAATCCGCTGCTTTTTCTTTTCCAGCCCAGACTCTGCTCTCATCCCTCCTCAGGACCTCCTCATTAACGTCCTGCCAGCTACAGTAACTACAGCTGGCACAGACACGGGCATCGGCCCATGCATGCCCGCGCAAACACACGCCAGAGCTGATACACAATCGTTACCTTCTTTTAGAGTTCTTTAAGCATAATAAACTTTGGATTTGGAGTTCATATTTAACTTTGATGTCCGTATTTAACTTATGACTTGATATTTAACTCAACTCATTTGTATTTAACTTCAGGTTTTCATATATTTAAATGACTGCCTTTAAAATGTAGTGTTGTCGTCTTTTTTTTTTTTTTTTTTTTACTTCATGTGTTTATATTTAACTCAGCGTTTTTAACTCGTATTACTGCTTAGCTCAACTTATTCATATATAACAGATTTTTGACAATTTTTTGAAACTTTTTGACATTTTCAGAAGTAATTTAGTGCTGTCTTATTTCAATTTAACTATTAACTCAACCTATTTATATTTAACAAATATTGTATTTAATTTAAAATAATTCATATTTAACTATTTTCTCAGTATTTAAATCAGCTTTACTTTTAATTTAACATTTTACTTTTAATTAGTTCATATAAGAACTCAATATAAACGTTTTCAATATAGTCGTTCTTAATGATCATATTTGAATGTTTATGTATTTAATAATTACAATTATTTATATTTCATTTAAGCTTTCCAGTTCAACTCAACGTATTTAACCTGTTTTTTTTTTCATATTTAACTCAACATTTGTATTAATAAATTGCTTTTGTATTTTAGTCAGCTTATTTGTATTTAATTTAACATTTCCATTTTTTAATTTATTTAACATTTTCATATTTAATTTAAGAACTCGTGCTTAATGATCATATTTGAATGTTTATGTATTTAATAAGATTATTTATATTTAAATTAGCTTTCCAGTTTAACTTCATGTTTTCATATTTAACTAATTTGTATTTAACAAATAGTTTTTGTAATTTAGTCAGTTTATTTGTATTTAATCTACCGTTCCCATTTTTTCCATTACATTTTCAAATGTAATGTTTTTGTATGTGGCACTAGATATTCAGCTTTGCTTCAACATTAAGATATTTAACATTCACTTAGATTTTTTTTTTTATTTATTTTTTTTTTGTAGTAAACAAAGCAGACAAATACATTGAGTTTATTACCTCGGGCAGTTTTAGCAATCCCAGGGCTTAGGGTTGAGTTTGTCATGCTGTGTGGCCTGTTGTGCTTGTTCCCAGCGTGGTTAAACTCTCTCTGGTTTCTCCCTGACTGAATTGGAAAGGAACAACATGCAATTAAAGTTGTTTCTCCTGCGCTGAAAGTGGCAGGTTGGGTTTTGCAGTGTGTCCTTTACGAGACAAATGGGCAGTAGATGGGGAGCTTACAGAAATAGCAGCCGTGTGTGAGGCCTGTGGAATTGTGTGCGGATGTTGGATCGCGAGCGTGCGTCTAGGTGGGGATGTGTGCATGTGTTATAAAGAGAGAGAAATGGAGAGAGACAGAGTGAATTTCTGTTTGTGGTTTATGTGGGCTCGGCGTATGTGTGTGTGTGTGAGATGTAAACCGTGGAGAAGTGCACTGGGCCAATGAGCTGGTGCAGTCAGGGTTCTGGCATGCGAGAGCTGTGCACACGAATTTGATCGGCTCCCGGTGACATGACAGTCCCTACGGGCTCGCGGCGACTGCGTGTTCGCTGTGAACATACCTTCAGATCCTTTTGTCTGTGCATCCTGTGATGTTACATGCACTGACTCGGATAAACAGCGCAGTTTGATTCCCCTCAAATCCAGGCAGAAGAGCAACGTCAGGCCTGTTCGCACCTCTCAGCCTTTTTTCGTCTTCGCATCCAGCGTGTTTTGCTTGACAGGGTCTCTGCTGCGTTGTTGGTTGTGTGACATTTCGGAGGGTGGATTTTTGCTCTGTCTGATCCATTTGTCTGTACTCCCATCAGTCTGGCAGGTTTTGAATTACTGCGGGGAACACAAAGGACCTCATCCTACCCACCTGATTTATCTGCACAGATCTACGCTCGCCGGCTGAGTGCAAAGAAAACATTTCATCTGTGTCAAGCAAGACATTTCGCCGTCCCAGAAGCTCTTACATTGTTCGCTGATATTTCCACAGTATTGTGCAGATGCATTATGAGGGTATATAGCTTTTTCAAATAGAGCTCGCTATACTATAGTACACTAAACTAGCATGAATAGCTTAGCTAATATCTCTATTGCTTGTACCAATGGTTGCGGGATTCTAAACCACAAACCTTAAGTGTTAAGCTTTGTTGTGAAATTTGACCTGTATTATTTGTGGTATAAACAAAAATGATACCTTACATTGTGTGGTTTGTAGAGGAACGATATACTGTTATTTCTCCAACCGATAAACCTTGAAAATTTCATCAAAATCAGTGAAAAAAAAAAAACATAACCAGAAGTCGCTGACCAATATTTGTGATTCGAAATGCAGTATTAGAGGGTTTTTTTCAGGGGCCAGTAAGAACCACTTAGTGACACTATGCAAGTTTTGAAAAACTGTAAAAGATAGTTTCTTTATATTTATATATAATGTTTCAGTGTTTTCGTATTTAATTTGACTTTATATTTAGACTATTTGATGTTTGGATTTACCTCATGTATTATATGCATAGTTTTTTCATTTAAGTTATGGTTAAGCATTTTTCTAAACCACAAACCTTAAGTATTAAGCATCGGTATGTAATTTGACATGTAATATTGGTGCTGTGATACCTGTAATCGTGCAACTTGTGCGATCTTTTTGCCAATTAAATGGACGGGGAAAAAATCCTATAGAAGAAGGTAGCCGACCGATATCTATGAATCCGAATATTATAAAGATTTGGGATATTTTGACTCTGGTCATTTGAAAATCCCTAGCAACACCCTAGCGACCACATACGCCTCCATGTTTCCTTCAGAAATGAAAGGAAAAACTATTATTGGTAAGGCTGAGTATCTCATTATAATAAAATAACAGGTAAATCAACATCTTTAGTATTTAATTTACTCCGGAACACACTCTTGAAAACTCCTTAGAAGATGATTATACACCTGTGTGATTGCCGTCGAGAAAAATTTGGGTCGATGATGTTTGTTGTTTTCAGAGTTAGTGAGGAATGACACTTAAGAATGAGCTTTTTTATCTCCTGGAGGTCATACACTCAACAAGAGGAGAAAAAATCAAACCCTGAGGGTTTTCTTACCACCCCAGCCTTCAAAAGGTTAAGAGAGGATGGGAGGACAAAAAAACCCACCAGGATAAAGCCTACACTGGCTCCATAAGATAGGGGCCAAATGGAGAAAGAGAGCAAAATGGAAATCTAATGGGCTAAATCTGTGAAATGTCGTACCAGCCCAGGGGGATTTGAGCCGCAGCAGAAACAAAGACACTGGGGAGAGAGCGAGTGAGAGTGAGTTCGAGCAAGACGAGAGAGAGAGAATCGCCTGAAAGAGTTGAATTACAGCCAGAGGATGCATGTAACCTGGACCTCTCTCTCGCTAGCTTTGCCCGAGCGCCGAGTTAACCTCCCCTTTCTGACAGCCGTGCTGGATGGAAAAGGTCAAAATCAAAGCAGCTGGTTCTCATAATTTATCAGGCCAGAGACGACCAAATACAATAATCAAATGCAGTAAGTGTTTAATACGCTCTATTCATCAGCGGTAGCTCATAGAATAACAAAAGAAGTTGTGTTTATGTGTTCCTGGATTACATTCACACTGTTATTTCTTTGGACTTTCCCACATTGTAGCATGTTCGTATGTAGATGATGAAATAATCCGAATAAATGATCTCGCAGATAACCTCTGGCCTCCCGGTTCGAGGTGATGAAGAACATGCTGGATTTGAAGGCTGAGCTCCGATGGGAGTTACGCATGTCTCACGCAGTTCTCGTCCTTATCTTTTCATCTTTAAAAGGGACATATCATGGAACACAGTTTTTTTTTTTGGCCTTTTGAAATGAAATTTCAATGTTGAATGTGGATGCATTCTAACTTTCAAAGCTCCCACTTGAAAAATGTTACAAACATTGCAGACAACAGTTCCCGAGAGGTCAGCCAATCACAGCAGAGCTCATTTGCATATGGAATTCTTGAAAATACAGTGGCAAAAACAGGCTGTTTATATGTAAGGGTCAAAGAGAGGGCGTAACACTAAATTAAGATTGTTTTCAGTGCAAGAAACCTTGACTAACACAAGTGAATTCAAGGAAAGAAATAAAATACTATGAAAGTGTCGAATATGGCCCCTTTAAGGTCGTCATTTAATGTGTTTTTACAGTGGGGCCCATAAAGGAGGGAGTGAACATGAGCTACCGAGAGCAGAAATGAGAGGAGATTAGGTTATGCAGGTTCACAATCATGTGTGTGTCTGTGTGTGCGCGGGTGCGAGAGAAAGAATGAGTGCCTCTTTACACTGTATTTAAGAGGGATTGTATTTTTGTATTCTGTGCCATGACGAGATCATGACACTGTTAATGCATAAAATAAACCTCTGATCTGCAGTCTTTAGGTTTAAAGGAGTATTATATTCCATAATTCCCAAATCTGTGCTGATCTTACGTTATTTAATGATTTATATTTAACTCTTTGGGTTTGGTAAAGCTCAGAAGGAAAAACCTAGCTAAATATATATTAAATAATAAATATTTACATCATTGAACATATTTTCTTTTTTTAAGTTTAAAGTGAAATTGCAATGGGCTATATTTAGTTTCCTTAAATGTGCTGGTTCTTATTATGAGCAATTAATCTGTACACATAATTCCAAATTTTAAAAATTGCAGGCTATTTTAATAGCTGTTTAGACATTGATTTTAGTGCCTTTCTGGTGTGTAATACCCATTTTTCACAATCCAATTAATTGCCAGTGGATAGTCTCGTCCTACTTTTTACTTGTTGAATATCCTGTTTCACTTTGAAATGTCACATTAAAAAAGTAAAATGGGTTGCAAATAGGGTTTCACACTGGTGTTAGAGAGCCATCATGTAATTGGAGTGAATAATTATGTTTCAATAATAATTTGAAACATAGTATTTTCACAGCGCTCTTCACTTTTTTTTAGCCACAGTGAAACTCCAACGCAGCATCATCCATGAGATGCCGGAGTCACGCGCACAAAAGCAGAGTTAAGCTCATCTGAATCATTAAACCAAATCGCCTCTAATTAAGCTTGGCTGTTGAATTAATTTCAGCTGTGCTTGACTCCTCTCAGTTTGCAGTCACATGGTCAGAAATGTCAATGGGAGAACCGTTCGAGAGGAGAATACAGTGGGTGACAGAAATAATGCAAGTGCTTTTATCAGATTAAGGGCTCAGTATGTGGGCTAACAAGTTTCACTCGCTTAAAGATTATGTGTTGGTTAAATTTTTGTTGTGTCAGATCCGGCTACAAGCATTAGCTTTGCAGCTTCAAGTGTGAACACACTGAGTTTGGTAAAGGCCTTGCTACAGAAACAGCTGTAATACATTATGTGTGAATGTTCTGAGTTTGGTAAAGGTTGTTACAGAATCAAGCAAAAAAAGTTTTGTTAAATTTGAAGTCTAGCGGTTAAAAGATACAGGGTACAACACATTATCATGTGTGAGCTATTTGAGTTTGTGGAGATTGTGGTGCAGAATCAAACAAAAATGGCTACAGTACAAAGTACTTGCCTAGCAGTTAGCACACATGCTACACATTATTGTGGGAATGCTTTGGATTTGGTTAAGATTGTGGTTTAAAAAATGCTTTGAGTAGTGAAGAAACATTTGTTGTTAGCACACCAGAAACAACACATTGTCGAATGAGAACACATTGAGTTTGGTTAGGATAGTGCTACAAAATCAAAACAAAAACAGTGGTGTAGCCTAGCAGTTAGTATACTTAGCCACATGCTAAGTATGTAGAAGCAAAACATCTAAAAAAACAAAAATTTAACATTTTAAACTACATCATATTAGTGAGGATTGCAGCAAAGGGTTGTCATTTAAAAAAACAACAACAACAGTATGAGTTTATTGAGGCAAAAGTCACAGTTAGTGGTTTGTTAATAGCGGAAATTAGACCTTAAAACAAAGTGTGACCATTATGGCTAGCAGCATTAGCTGGGCCATGCTAACCAGCTAAACCTTAAAGGGATAGTCCACCCAGAAATTACAATTCTGTTGCCATTTACTCACCCTTTAAACTGTTCTAAACCAGGAAGAGTTTCTTTCTTTTGTGGAACATAAAAGGTATTTTGAAGAATGTTGGTAACCAAACAATTGATGACTTCTATAGGATGGATGAAAAAGCTATGGAAGTACGTAAGGACCATAATCTATTTGGTTACTCACATTCTTCAAAATACCTTCTTTTATGTTCCACAGAAGAAAAAAGTTCAATCATGTTTGGAACAGCTTGCGGGTGAGTAAATGATGACAGAATTGTAATTTCTGAGTAAACTATCCCTTTAATTCGTCAGCCTTGACTTTGGATCATAATGTTTTCAGAAACTTGTTTCCCAATTTTAGCTCCTTTTTTCATTCTCATAATAATAAAATTCATTTAACCCAAAAAGTTAGCATGACTTTGTCATTTTTCCTGGCTGAATGTTTGAAAGCTGTTTTTGAGTGAACAAACTCCACTCACTTGAGGTGAATGTTTAATGGGGACATACAGTACTGTTAACCTTTATTGAAAGCAGTTGTGTTTACACACCTAAGCCATGCCATTTGCTGGGCTGAGCTCCGCGCTAGCAGAATTGAGAATATTATATCAGATTAGTGTGCATTAAAAGGAGTCTGAGGCCTATATTAGTGTAATCCCTCTGTTTTAACCTGGGCTTGTCCATGTGGCTGAGCCGTGAACCCACTGCTGGGCTACACAGCTCACAGTCCATCGGATTACTGTGAAATCGAGAGGGCTTAATGGCCCTGCGTGCGCGCGGTAGTGTGTATGTGTGTGCATACGGGTGAGTGTGCAAGTGTTCACATGCATGACGGGGTTATGGAAGTCCAACTGAAACGGCTGATCTCTACACAACAACACACACATACCCAGATGCTTTCATGATGAATGCTCTCAGAACGCATCTAGCTGCTCGTAATTGCATATGCACATATGCAATTGGCCCAGAATTGAGGCAAGATGCTGATTACCCGTTTTATGTTGATGTGAGGTCTTCTGTTCCACCTGGGCTGTTTCTTACGTGACCCATTTTATTGCATTGCGTTATGTTGCATCATTGTGTTTTACTGCAACAAACCTGTGCTACCGTTTCCCTCCTGCCTGCGTAAGTAATGTGCACCTTCATTTTTCAGGGCCAATGAGATTGAAGCGGTGATGACAGATTTGGAAAGAGCCAATCAGGTAAAGGCCATATTCCTCGTGGAAAAGTGACTGGTATTTCTATTGTATGCAAATCTAAGACACAATAACAGCTTGTTTAGGTCTTTTATTAATATCTCTCGTCTAATGGACTCTACAGAAGTTGCAGTGCTAGATTGCACATTTCTTTTATTAGCACACAACTTTATTGGAGTCACATATATCCAAGTTCCAGATATCCTAATTCCCTCCATCTGCTTTCCTTTTGGAAGAAATCCATCATTCCCTTGCACTTTTTCGAGCTCTGAGCCCCAACGGCTAAATCTAAATGGATATCAGATCTTTTATGTGATGCAATATAAAGAATCTCTTGCCTTTTTATGGGTTTTGTGCATTTCTGGGGATTTTTTTTTTATTTTTTATCAGCAGTCTATCATTTACTGACCTTATATGTTTGGGAAAGCTGATGTGTAGGAATATTTTATTATATTATAATATTATTAATTTATCTCTTTCTGACTTATTTCTTGCTAACATACTCAAAACTCCCATTTTTTCCCCGAATGTCTCTGTTTGTAAACACTGTAAAATCAGTTTGCTTGTCTAAAAATGATAAACTAAGTTTTTGAAAATGTAGGGCAGGCAATAAACAAACACTCGAGTATAAAGTTTATAATCATTGTTTTCATTAGCATTATTATTCCAATCAACAGAAAAAAGAACATTTGGTAAGACTTGTTACGTAGACGTTTAGAATAAATTAGCATAATTACGCTTGTCATTACCATAAATGCATAAAGATGGTGGTGTTGGATTCAGTGCATCTAAAGGTTGAATGCTTTAAGCAGCTTTTACAATACATTTAACTTTTGAAGTCTCATCGCAAATCCAGCCATTTGTCTTTAGGTCAGGCATCCATTCTAGGGCAACAAATGAATTAACACCACAGTCTTTATTTAAAATGAACTCTGCGTGATTTGCATATTCTGTGAATCAACCAACCGTACATACCTTGACACACTTTAGCTTGAATACTAGAGCACTCAGCCAAGTAGCACCCATGTGAGTTCAGTTAACATTTTTCAGCCCAGCCATAAAAAATAGGCCTGTGATCTCTTAGCTCCCAGTCTTCACAAGGTTTGTTGATATAATGGTTATGTATCTTCGACTTAGACAATTTTTAACCCATTTGTTCTGTTTGTGGCCCACAGAGGGCCGAGACGGCAGAGAGGGAGGCCGTGAGCCTGAGGGAGCAGCTCACTTCAGCTGGCAAAACCCTGCAACCATCCAATCAGATCCAGAAAGCACCGGAAGGGGTAAGAATGAAACTCTACATGTCAGGAGATATAAAGATGGAGGATAGAGGAGGGATGCATTCACGATGGTGTAAATACTTGTAGAATTGTAATACGTTATTAAACAAACAATATATTAATATTATTATTAATTATATTAAGATTGATTCATCAATTAGAGCTGTCAAAAAATGCTTCATCGGGAAAAAATTGTAAATTGTTTTAAAAACATTTTTAATGCATACATTAGAAGCACGAATGTCTGATTTTTAAATAATGTTACACTTTTTTTTTAATATAACGCCTAATATTCTTAATGCATCATGCAATCACAATGTTATTACAAATAGTGTAGCCGGTACATATTTGTAGTACAAGTTGTTATATTATATTGAAATATTTTATTATTTTTGAATAAATTATAATTACATTTTAATATATTTACAATGAATAAATAATTAAAAATCATTAAATGTTAACAGCATTTACTATATGAACAAACATAAATAATGTAATACTGTATATAAACTATATAATATATATAGACGATTAAAAAGTGGGTTTATGAATATAATGCATTTCAAATACTTTCATTATGCTTTGCACAGTATATACACTCTTAAAAGGGGAGGTTCATTTAAACACATTTTATACAATATCGCACTGCTCAAGAACACATAAAACTTGCCTTGGCTAACAGGAAGTGTTACCATTTACATATCTGTCTGTACAGCATTGTAAAATGAGTGTATTTGTGTGTGCAGGACAAGTCTCTGGAGGCAGAGCTGGGTGCGAAGGAGAGGGAGGTAGATCGTTTGGCCGAGGACGTTCAGAGACTTCAGGCCAGTCTGGCCCAACTCAGCGAGACCTCCACCAATCAGATCAGCCAGCTCGAGCAGCAGCTGAGCTCCAAAGAGGCCGTATTAAAGGTCAGTCAGACCAACGTATTAAGGAAAGACATAAGTAATATATTAGGTAGAGCATAACTAAGCTTTGATCATGTGTTTAGATGGTTAGTAATATGCAATTAGTTAGTCCTGCATTGCACTGTGCTCTATTACTGTGGTACAATTGCTGTGCCATACAGCCTTCTTTATTTATGTATAAGCACTGATGTAGAAGCGCCGCTCTTTAGTTGGCTAAACAGCTGTAGCAAGTACAAGTGAAAGAGCCTGGTGGGTCATTATGGAGCAGCAGCCCATCTAAAGTCACATTAGCACTGGACTCCAGACACGAGCTGTTTCAACTCGACATTTCATGTTGGATGAAGCGAGTGGTCCTGCTCGTGGCAGCAGTCAGATCTCTGCTCTGCGGCTGCGGGACAGGCCTGTAAATGTTGCAGCGGCTCGCATGAGCCATGTGACCCATGTAGTGAATGTTTAGAGTTTGAATGACAGCTGGTTGGATGGCAGGAGACTGAGCTGAGACGAAGCCATCGCTGAGCCTCACGCGGAGAGACTGCTCTGATCTGGCCTGCCTGTAGCAGACTCAACTTCTACTGCAGAATCTGAGCGTGTGCAGTGTCAGGAGATTCATGAGCGCTTACACGTTCTCACGCATATAGAATAGTGGTTGAGAGAAATGGGTTTTTTAATGGCTGTTATCTAGAAAGTAGAATGGCTGATAAAAAGTTGAAGTATAAACTAAAATGTATTTGAAATACATTTATTTCATGCTAAGTA
>SCHK01442837.1:36747-49322 GCA_004124795.1 Poropuntius huangchuchieni
ATACTTAATAAAAATAGCCTGCAATTGTACTTTTGGTATACTAAACTGGTATACTTAAAGTCTGCTGAATTGGAACAACTAATTTTCTACTACATGCATTTTAAAGTCTAATTTAAGATATACTATACATAGTATATTTGATTGTGCTAAAGTGGGACTATTGCAAGTATACTTTAGGTACACTTTAAATATCTTGCATTTAAAGACTAATATTATACAAAGATCATACGATCCTCACCAATAGTGACATTAAAACACATTTTAGGCTTAATATTAAGAAATGTGCATTGTGCACTAGTACTACAAATAAAGTTTAATTAAAATTTTAATATCAGTAAGTCTTGATGTCAGTAAATATGTTTATAAATTTGAACTATACTTAGTATGAAATAAATGTATTTTATATATATTAAGTTTTACTAGGAACAAAAAAAAGTACGCAAAATGGCTAAATTTGTACATTTAATTTCACAATATTTACTTAATGTTTAAAATGCAGTATATGAGAAAAGAACATTTATTGAAACAATATTTATATAGTACTGTCATCCAAAATGACTTATTGTGCATTTCATGTGTGTATTTATGCGCGCACACACACACACACACACTATTAAGTGTTAAGTTTCTTGAAAATCTTACTAATCTTATCTTAAGTTTTTTAAAAATCTTACTGACCACAAACATTTGAACAGTGTTGTATATTATCAAATGTATTATTTTAATTGAATGTAATTTCATTGTTTATATCTGTTTGTAATATTTATTTTGAGCCCCTTACAGGGTATAGGGCACCATAAAAAAAAAATCTGTCATTACTCACTCTTATGTCATTCCAAAATAGTATGCTGTTTTTATTCTATGGGAAATATTTGAACTCTCTGTGTAGCTCTGCGAAAATCTACATTGGAATATTCCTTTAATGTGCCTCAGTATAATGTAGTTCATCAGTGATTCACAGTACAAATTTGCTTATAAATACTTATATCTGCCTTTTTCCCTCCCCAGCAACTTGAAGAAAAGCTTCAAGAGCAGTCAGACTACGAGGAGATCAAACGAGAACTCTGGTAAGTTCTGAAGCACTAATTCTGTCAGCGCAAATAATCCTGACGCTTCAGCCTTTTCCCTCACATTTATGTGAATATTTTAGCATTATTAACATTATTTTAACGCTGATGGGAACGTTGCTTCAACCTTAACGTGACATTCAAGTGTGTAATACCACAAATTGGCTTTAAGGTGGGCCTAAATAAGCAAAGGTTTTGTTTGGAGTGACCTGACCTGGTGTTGTTTATCCACATACATAATTTAAGACCCTCAGACCATCCTTAACCTTTACCCACCGCTCCGTTATGCATGTACCGTCCTCTCTCGCTCCAAGGCTGGAATTGTGAGTTTTCAGTACCTGGTGGTCTTGAACTTTACAGTCAGACGTGCTGAATTTGATCCGATGTAGTTCAGCCAGCTGAGATATGAACCGCAGAGATCGCCAAACTCGGTCTGCGCACGGACCTTTTATTCCCATATTTTACCAGAAGGATTTTTACTCTGCGGTAATCTCAGTTCTGTTTAATAAATTCAAAGAACCTTAGGTATGCAAGGAGTATTGGGTCTTATTTTTGAGAAAAGCGGATTAAGCACGCTTTGTTGTCGGAGTGGTTTCTGCGCGGGACTGAGGGATTGCTGCGTTTCATCTCCAGCCACAGCTGTAATGAGGAGGCTAACGTAGTTTGCATCGGCGATAACCTAATTGACTGATGTGTGTGTTTTTGGCTGGGCTGCTCGTCTGTGCTGTCGGCGTGTGTGTTGGGAGGCTTCAGGAGATGTCTGGCTGTCCGTTGCATAACTTGATTTTAGGCGTAATATTCCCAATTGGGACTTATAAAGCAAGTAATCCATGAATAGAGGGTGTTGTTAAGATCTGCGCTGGTCTGATGATCGGCCTAAAAAGCCGCTTTGCTGAATGTATATTGATAGCTTGTTGTCTACTCGAGGCACATTCCACCGTAATATAATGAGTGTTTTCACCCAAAAGGCTTTTGAAAATGGCCCCGTTTAATCCATAGATAACAGATCAGCCCTGAGTGGAGTGCGGCTAGGCACACAGGTTAATTTGGGTAACGTGATTGTAGGTGTCACAGGAATTTTCGAATTATGATACTGAACGCTGAGCCAACGCTTATTAAGCTGAGCGCCGTTCAGTTCTTGACCTGAATCGGAAAGCGAAGGCTTCTGGATGAACGTTTGGCTTTGTAGCACCATTGTTTAATACGTAAACACTTTTTTCACTCTCAACAGCAACCTGAAATCAATGGAGCACAACTCATCAGATCATCACTCTTCAGTACAGGTAAGACATCACATGTTTTTTTTCTTCTTCTTGTGGTAGTAAAAAGCAGCATGTCTTCTTGCTTTTGATGTTTTGCAAATTCTGAATATCATGTCAAGAATTTGTCCCATTAATTTCTGAAACAGTCATTTTTCATTTTTTACTAATAAATAGCCCTTTTTATTTCTTTCTTCTATTCCTCATTTCCTTTTTCCCCTTTCCATTCCCTTCCTTACTAAATTCCTTCCTTCCTTCATCTTCTCTCCCTGCTTTTTTTTCTTCCCTTTCCCTAACTTTCCTTTTTTTCTTCTTTTCTTCCTTTTATTCTCTTCCTTACTTCATTACCTTCATTTTCTCCTCTCTGTTCACTTCCTTCATCACTTCCTTCTGTTCCATTTCTTTTAACATTTCCTCTCAATTCATATTCAATTCTTTCTTTCCTTTTTTATGTTTTTCTTTTCTCAATTATTTCCTTGTAAAACTTTACATTTGTTTCTTTTTGCTTCCTTCCTTCCTTCCCTCTCCATAACTTTACTTTTGTTTTCTTCCTGTTTTTACTTCCTTCCTCACTTCCTCATTTCTGTTCCCTTACTTCCCATCAATTCATACCCTCCTGTATATTTTTGCTTAACCATATCCGTCCTTCATTTTAGGACTCATCCAAGCCGTTGGAGATGTTGCTGACGGGGAAAGTCCATAGCCAGCTGTCCGAGAGTGCTTTGAAACGACTGGCCAACAGTGACTTCAGTGGTGAGTTTACACGGTATCCATCCTCTTCCGAGGAACATTAACCAGCCAGTCACTGGTGAAATTGCGAAGCTGCAGCTTACACACAGGAACTGGCATGATTTATTGATTACTTTTTTCCAAACCTAACTTATTACCTAAATGCAGCTGGACATGCAACATGACCTAATAAAACTTTCAGAACTTTATGGCTGTATGATTTTATTTTGCCCCAAGAAAGAACAAAAACAAATATATATCGTAACAGATCATCCTGAGAGTGACGAGTTAGGTTTGGAGGCATTTGTGTTGTTAAGGTCAGTTCATCCTTTTCTAGAGGCTGCAGCATATTACGTTTTGGCTTGTAGGAGATCAGGTCACCTGGGGCTTGCATAAATCCTGAACGGCTAGCGGAGACCAATGTGATAATTAGGCCTTATTTCCCTTTTCCTGCTCTTTCGACCACGCTCTGTGTGTGTAAGGTTGGAAATGTCATTACAGAACACCTCTGGACACCCCTATGGAGATCATACATTTCATTTGCGTTTTAAATGTGACTTTCTATCACAAATTTTGCATTTTTAAACTTGGCATTCGCTGCTGACGGCAGTGTTGGAGAATCATGTGTGATCGTAGCATGTATCTGTCTCTGACAGCCAACAGAATACTGTTGCACTAAATATTGATTTTGCTACCATTGTATAAAGTGATGGTATTGTTATGGAAGCGCACACAGCAGAGGTGTTTTGTCATGGCAAAAAGGATAACCGTACTGACACCCACAAGCCCTTGCAGTGAACAGTCCCCACAGCATGAGCAGGTAGCCCACGCACAGTTGCCTGGCCTGATATCTCTGGACATGCCTGCTAGTCTACAGACCTCAGAGGAGATCAGTGTTAAACGTCAGCCTGTGGCACACACACACATACACACCACACATTTCCTTGAAGCGTGTAAAGCAAGTCTTTGGCACTTTGTTTCTGCTCATTTTGTTCAGAAAATAACATGTAATGGACATTTAGAATTTGTCTTAGCTTGTTTTGTAGGAAAAAAAAAAAGAAAAATAGGGAAACATAAATATGACTATGTACTGAAAGAAATTGGGTGTAGAAGCTCACAAATAATTACAATACACATTCAATTAAATGTGACATTTTGGAAAAACATATTTTATATATAATGTGCTTTTAATAATTGTGTGTTTTATTTGCAACTCGATTTATTTACAACTTTAAAAATTCTTTTTTTACAGTGTGGTTTGAATGTGATCTGCTACACATTCCAATGTCATATGTATATATATATATATATTTTATGAACATTAACTGTGTACAGGATATCATTCAAGTTATATTCAGAAGCTCTCTGGAATGCTTGATTGTAATTGGTCAAAAGACATTGATTTTTGCATAATGATTGGTTTGTATAAATATTGTCTTTTGTTCCAGATAACTAATTTCTTAATGCTAGTTTTAATTTCTCTAGAATTACTTTGTGTTCTCTGATTTCAACATTACATCTATTGATTAATTAAGTACTGTAGCTATTTACTAAGTGGCATAATATGCAGTAAATTGGCCAGTATCCCACCTTTTAGGATGATACAAAATCACCTTGCCAGAATTTTACTGTACATTTATCTCCTAAATATTTTTAGCAGCAGTCTAAATCGGTACCCATGATTTTTCTCATCACCCTTCGGTTTGTTCTACAGGATCAGTGGGGCGGAAAAGTAAAGAAACCACAGCGGAAAACCCTCAGCGTCTTCCTGCCACTCCAGTCCCTACCACGCTCCAGGGGTCCCCTCCTCCCCCCTCCCCTCAGCTTTTGATGAGGACGGGCACCGCTACCTCTGAATCTGCTGCCAGTGCCAACGGTACCCACCCTTTCTCCCCCACGGGCATCGGGCCAGACTTCTTTACCCCCGGCATGGCCAGCGTGGGCGCCACGTTCCCCCCGTTGGCTGGCAAAATGGCACTCAACTCTCTTCTTCAGAGGCAGCTCATGCAAACCATCTACACCAAAGCCCTCCAGGACCCTTCTCCAAGTTCTGTGCTCTTCGGGCCGCCCCATTACGCTACAACCAACTCTCTCTCCAGCCCCCTGCCCCCTCAGTCAGCGGGCAGCCCGGAGGTTAACGGCCTGGCGCCCTCTCCCAGCCAGTCGGAGGGTGCGGGCAGCACGTCGGAAGGGGAGGAAATGGACACGGCTGAGATCGCGCGACAGGTCAAGGAGCAGCTGATCAAACACAACATCGGCCAGCGAGTGTTCGGCCATTATGTGTTGGGTCTGTCCCAAGGCTCGGTCAGTGAGATTCTGGCCCGGCCCAAACCCTGGAGCAAGTTAACTATCCGTGGCAAAGAGCCCTTTCACAAGATGAAGCACTTCCTGTCTGATGAGCAGAACATCCTGGCGCTGAGGAGCATCCAGGGCAGGCAGAGAGGTCAGTTACAGAGCTTGAGGAAACAACTTAACCTTGTTATCGCAGATGATCTCCCAACGCACGTTTATTTTCAAACATTATGCATGGGATTAAATAGTGCTCAGTTAACAGCATGGTAATTCCTCTCACATGTAAGCAACTTAAACATGGGCACACTTATGTTAGGAGTCTCACATTTGGAGCACATATTTCTTTAAAGAGCAGTCAAATCAGATACTTTAAATAGTCAAATATTTGCAATAACGAGAGGGCAGTGCTTTGCGATTGCTGTGATCCAGCTATACTCCTTATGGAAGCTTGTTTTTTGCCTCAGAGTAAAAAATAAAATAAAAAATTGAAATTGTGGAAATAAAGTTGCATATGTGAGATATGAAGTCACATTTTTTAAGATATAAAGTTACAGTTATGATATATGACAGTGATTTTGAGGTGTAAAGTCGCATTTGTGAGTTGTAAATTCATGAGATATAAAGTCATAATCGTGAGGTATACAGTTGCATATATAGGTATGAAGGTATACAGGTATGAAGTTATGTTCATGAGATACTGTAGGAAGTTGCAATTGTGAGATATGAAGTCACGTTGTGTACTGTATTTGTACTGTATTTGTGAGGTATAAAGTCGCAAAATTTTGTCGGGTCACATTTGTTAGGTAAAATGTTGCATAAAGTCGAAATAATGTAAAATTAAGTCGCATAAAATCATTTTTGTGAGGTAAGTTCAATTGTGAGATAGGAAGTTACGCTTGTGAGGTAAAAACTGCCAAGTACAAGTCTTAATTATGAGAAAGATTTTCACATTTGTGAGCTATAAAGTTGCATTTGTAAGTTAAAAGGGTCACATTTATGAGGTAAAAAAGTTGAATTTACATGGTATAGGCCCAACATTTGCATTTGTGAGGTATAAAGTAACATTTCTGAGGTATAGAGTTTCAATTATGAGAAAAGTAGTCGCATTTCGGGGGGGAAAAAAAGTCACATTTATGAGGTAAAAGTAGCATTTCTAAGGTATATAATAATTTTGAAATGAGTATTGCAGTATTGTGAAGTCACATCAGTCAGGTAAAAAAAATTTTTTTGCGGTAGTTAAAATTATGAGATATGAAGTCACATTTGTGAGGTAAAAACTGTCAAGTAAAAGTCTTAACTATGAGAAATGGATTATGAAGTATAATTTCAGATTTGTGAGGTACAGTATAAAATCATGTTTGTGAGATATAAAGTCGCATTTGTGAGGTAAAAAAGTTGAATTGACGTGGTATAAATTTGCGTTTGTGAGATATTAAGTAGCATTTCTGAGGTATAGAGTTTAATTTATGAGAAAAGTAGTTTCTGAGGTAAAAAAAAAAAAAAAGTCACAGTCGTTAGGTATGATGTTGATTACCTTATTATTATTATTTTTTACTGTAGGCAAAAACAGGCTTCCGTGATTACCTTCCGATAAGCTTTAGGCTAAACTAACCCTTTCATCCACTATGGAATGGCGCACATAACCTTTAAGATTGAGAGTCTTCAGATAACTACACAAAGCCCATAGAGACTAGATACTAGAGTCTGACGGAAACACTATCAGTACTCAGTTGGCGCAGGCGGCGTGTTGATTAGAGCTAAACTTCAGCAGTCTACCCTTTCTTTCATTTCGGTCTCAGCCTACGGGTGAAGAGGAAGTTCAGAGAGGTTTGCGAGCATTATGTTTTGCCTCAAGTCTGTGCTTCACAGCTAGAGCGAACAAATCAAGGCCGAGCCCAGCGTGAGCGAGAGTACTTGCATATGAGGGCAGTTGGCTGCGAATCCTTGAAGCCGTGTTGAGCCGAGTCTAAGTTTGTTCAGTCTAGCTGTGAGGCAGTAGTTTTGAAACAGAGCCGGAGCTGAAAAAGGCTGACTGTGCTGCCCGTGCGTCTGCACACCGGTTTGGAACGTCTTCAAGGGAGTCTGGTCTGGCTGTCTGCCTCCATAGCGTCGGCTTGTGGTCTCCCATGGGAGTATGAACTTTGTAAAAACCTTAAAACCCATTCATTCACATCAAAGACCTGGGCTAAAGGAGCACATTAACGTTGAAATAATCACTCGAGTGAGTTCTGCACGGTGCAGGTGGCTTTCTTTGAGGTCAGACTAGGTCGTTTTGTGTTTAAGCTTAACAAACTACCATTCAAGGGATATTTACATGTATCTGTCCATGTAAAGGTATTACTTTGGATTAGTATTGCTAAGTGCTCTCAAAATTGACTGTGAAGACATTCTGACAACCATTTAAGATCAGGGCTCAACAATAAGGATTTCTTAGCAACACGTTTTAAAAAAGGAATATATATATATTGCTTTTTACAGGAATACATTTTCATTTTTAAATTAATAATTTACCTCAAAATTAAAAAATATACAATTTATTTTCTTTTCAGATTTTTTTAAATGCTATGTTTATTTGTATTGTGTTGTAAATTATATTCTTATTGTTTGTGTCTATTTTTCTTGTTTTTGTAAATTTATGAGTTGTACTGGAGGCAAATAAGTTAATAACGTAAAGCTTTATAATGCTATATTTCTATTTTAATTTGGTCACACTTAAAGCCTTTGTGTACAATGCATTACAAAAGCAGTTTTAATGCATTCATTATGCTTTGTAATGCACCTTATGCATTGTACAAGTTAATACATTATAACACTTATCAATTCATTGTTACACTATAGATTTTAAATTCAGTTCTAATTATTTATGGCAAGATCTGATGTATTATGACGCACATTATGAATAATTATAATGCATTATACATAAAGGCCGTACATAAAGTGTTACCTTGATTTAAATGAAAATAATCTGAAAAGCAGAAAAATGTGCAAGTTATTTTATTAAACAAAAAATATTTGTTTTGTTAAAGATTTCAGAAGTTTTCAAGGTTTTTAATTTGCAGTAATTACTGGAACTACAATGTAACTCTGAAAGTTACATTGTATTTTATATTTTTTGTTGGAAAACGATTGCAAATGGTACAAAACTTAACTGATTTTGTTGTGATGAAGGCTAGTCATTCTCTCGCAAATACAGCAAAACATCATTTGTGTTAGCTAATATTAGCTAAATAACGCTAACATCTAAATCAGCAGAATTCAAATTCCAAGGTGTTTGCTTGTCAGCGAATATAAGATACACTGATGCGGCAGCCCTAAGACTGTAAGACAGGTGACATTTCTGTCAGCCGACCTAAAAAAAAATTCTCATACTCAGTCATTCTTATTGTTGAGCCCTGGAGATGATTGGACAATTGACAGCAGAAGTTTAGGGCTTGGTCTTACTTTATTTCTATCTTCCGCCACTTGTTTTCCAACAGAGAACCCAGGCCAGAACCTGAACAGAGTGTTTCAGGATGTTCCGAAGCGAAGAACCGGCTCGGAAGGCTCCACACGGCCAGGTCTGTCTCACGCCTTCCCTCTCGTGTTACGGGTTTCTGGAGTGTCAGATCCGCAGTGTGTCTGTATGTTTTTGTTGTGCTGGTCTGTTTCTTCTCAATCTCTGGCCTGGAATCTGTTGCAAAACAAGTGAGTGAGACAGACAGGGCTGGAAGAGGTGTGACTGGAATTTAAAAAGACCTCGTTCGGACTGTCGGAAGACAGCTGTTTACAATAAATGCTACACCTTTGACTGCATAGATTAGTTTCAAACTGTGGAAAAAAACTCTGTGTGAGTGTTATCAAGCCTAAACCAATGTAACTTTCCATCACGGAGGTCCTTGAGAAGTCTGTCCTGTTATTTCGTGGTCAGCTTGTGTGTATATATATGTGTGTGTGTGTGGCAGAATCCTTCAGGCAGATCTACAGTGCCACCACATTACAACTGGTGGTTGAGTCTCCCCCAGGGCGGCGCTGTGGGTGGCTAGCCACCCCTGTGTGTGTGTGTGAGAGAGAGAGAGAGGGCGAGAGAGCATTACTTCCACCTCACACACACGTCCAGCTGCTCTCCTCACACACCAGTGACTCTGACCTTGCCCTGCTGCCCACTGCTCTCTGAGCGCTTTCCCTCTGCCACTTTTTCACTCTCTCTCTTTCCATATTTATTATTATTGCACCGGCCCGTCTGATGATACTTCCACACAAGCTCTGTTGTTTCTCATGGATTTTATCCAAATCTTATCGTCTCTTTGTTGTGGAGGACAGGAAAAGGTTTCAGTCCTTGCACAGGAAGTGCAGCTGTAGCCACGGGCAGCGCAGGTGCTGATACACACAATATTATAGACAAGCAAACGATTGCTAATGGTTTTTTAGTTTTGTGCCAGTGAGTTTGGTTGCAGGATTGCAAATCTATGAAATAAAAAAAGTGTCAGGCTTATTTTAGCATATCGGATAGTTTGTTGTTTAGAATAAGCTTGCGTTTGCATCTGTTTGAACTCTTGCTTTGTCATGCATTTTCAGATTGTATATTGTGCTCCATTTCAAGACGGATTGTTACACATGACGTGTCACTTACAGCTACATGTCCTTCTCGTGTTTTCGCAGGTAACATCACCACACGGATCCGCACGCCTGAGACCGGCTCCGACGAAGCCATCAAGTCCATCTTGGAGCAGGCCAAGAGAGAGTTGCAAGTGCAGAAAGCAGGTGAGTCTTTTTCTGTCATCGGGAAATCAAAGAAGGATCGAGGCATTCACATGTGCTTTCCACTTCCCCACAATCAGTTATGTCACTTCCTGTAGGATTGGACTCACTGTTACCACCTGAGTACAATCATTCTTGCATTCACTTTTTGTAAATGAGTCAAGTTTTCTATTGTAGAATTGATTGTGGTGTCATCATACTAACATAGCACACTACTGTTCAAAAGTTGTTGTTGTTTTAAAAGAAATTATATTGTATTCAGTAAGAATGTGTTTAATTGATCAAAAGTGACAGTAAAGACTTTATATTCACCAAAGAATCTTGAAAAAATGTGTCACATTTTTAATGAAGATATTAAGCCGCACAATAGCTTTCAGCACTGATAATAATAAGAAATGTTTCTTGAGCACCAGATTCTGACACTGGAGTAGTGATGCTGAAAATGCACAGGAATAAATTACATTTTAAAATGTATTCAAGTAGAAAACTCCTATTTTAAGTTGCACTAATATTTCACAGTATTACTGTTTTTACTATATTTTTGATCAAGTAAATGCAGCATTGGTGAGCATAAGTGTCTTCCTTCAAAAACATTCAAAACTCTTATTAACCCCAAACTTTTGAATGATGGTGTATGTTGGCTAAAACTGTAATTGCAATGCAGATTTTTAAAAAGGCACTGTCTAAAATGATTATAGCAGTCAATAACATACTGAGTCATATCCCCTCTGTTTTTGAATGTTGAAATTCCCTCCTTTACCTTTTCCTGTCCAAGCTTGTGTAACGGAATTAAACTAACTGTCTCTTCCCCACCTGCCACTGCAGACGGTGTGGGGGAGAGGCAACGGCGATCAGGTTACCACAGAGGGTCGGGCAGCTATTTCCAAATATATGCACACAGTCTAAGACTTGGTGAGGTTTTGTGCTGTCTGTTGAAAGTTTTTCCCCCAAGATTTTCCCCCCACGCCAAGAGCGCTACTGCTTCCAATGAACTTCTCACTGTCATAAATCAGTCTGAGTCATGGGGATTTATGACCGATGTATGTTTTATACATATATATACATCAATAAAATACCCTATGTACACGTGTTGAGAAATCTTTAACAGTCTAACTCACAGAAAACAGACGTTTTTGTTTGAATGTATTATTTGAAACTATAATATATAATATTGATACATCATATGTCACATTAAACTCCAAATTTATTCTGAAATGTTATTGGGTAGCATAGGGCAGCAATCTCTTATTGGCACCCTTTAAAGGAATAGTTCACCCGAAATGAAAATTCTGTCATCATTTACTCACCTTCATGTTTTTCCAAACCTGTATGACTTTCATTCTTCTGTGGAACACAAGAAAAGATGTTTTGGAAAATGTTCATGCTGCTCTTTTCCATTCTAAATAAAAGTAGGCTTTACAACAATTTTGTGCAAAAAGACCAAAATTTAGGATATTTGTTGTACTCTTTTGTCCTTTTTTAAGCACTGTATTTTTTATTGTCATAACTTCTGTTACAACATTCTTCAATGTTCCACTAAAGAAAGTTTGGAAAGTGTTTGGAAAGCACGAGGATTAAGTAAATAATGCCAGAGTTTTAATTTTTGTCTAAGCTATTCCTTTAAATTCCTCTTTTTTTTGAGCAATAATATGGTGGTGTATAGGTGAAACAGATTGTGACCACTTACATGTTCTCTTCTGTTCCTGCAGTTGAGAGTTCTCAGCCTCCGTCCTCCTCCAGCAACTCCGACGAGAACATTCGTTCCATCCTTGAGCAGGCTCGGAGGGAGATGGAGGCCCAGCAGGTGGCTCTGGAGCCCGTACTGAAGGCCAACTCTATGGCCCCGACCGATCTCTCGCTCTTGGGCTCCCCGCTCTCTACCCTCCCCTACACCCCTATTGCTCAGTCTCTGAAGAAGCCCTCCACCTCTCCTCTCTTGGACTTCCACAGTGGGGTGAAGAAGGAGATGGGTGAGGTGGCCGTCTCAGATGTGGGGTTGGATGGAGTGCACAAGCTCGGACGTCTCTCTGAGAGCGGAGGAGGTTTAGGTGGGGGTTCTTGGAGGGAGCACTGGTGGAGCACAGGTCTCTCTGAGCGTCGAGGAACCGGGCAGCCCTCCGTTAGCGAAGACGCCCACAGCCAAGAGGATAGCAAGGAGGTATGGTCCATTGTTAATGATTTATGATGCCATATACCCACAGTATTAACCCTTAAATAATCTCCATCAGTCTATATACCTTAAAATTGACCCAATTTCTTAATATAATTGTAGAGTTTTCATTTATAAAGCCTGGAGATATTTTCAGTTTATTAATGTGTTCATGACTTGAGTGTTATTTTTAGTTGTTTTTATGTGCTATTATGGTATTTCTTAATAATTGTATTTTTTAAGATTTCATTTGAACTTGTTAGTTTTTTTTCTGATAATTTTATGTGGTTTTAACTTTCTTTTTCTTTTTAAATACTAATAAAATATTTATCAGTATTTCAT
>SCHK01442839.1:0-11136 GCA_004124795.1 Poropuntius huangchuchieni
TATATAAATAATTCTGAAAATGGTACCTTTAGGGGTAGGACAGCTTTTTACTAGGGCAGGACCCTTAAGGGGAGATCTTTGTACCTTATTTACCCCTAAAAGGCTCATAGTAGTACATTAAGGGTATATATTACAACTCTAAAGTAATAATATGGACTTTTTAGGGTCTTACCCCTAAAGGTACAATATTTGCTTTTTTTTTCTTGACATACTATGAACTGAAATCCCATTAATGCCATTGTTAATAAATATGGTAGTCATACAGTACTATTGTTTACATCAAAGTAAGAATGTATGTCATCTGACACTATTGTCTCCATAATGATACCACCACAGAACTTTTTTATAACGGTGATCTGCGAGTCGGCTGAGAACAGGGCAGCGAGCAATAGGAAAAGAGATAAAATGGACAGGACCTCTTTCGGCTCTTACCAGCAAATGCAGTAGCTGCTCTAATTGGTTTAGGGCTAACATTAATTACCACATTGCTCATTAATGGATGAAGCCTTTATTGGTTCCATTGATCAGCAGGACTTGTTAGCCATCATCCTAAGCAATGGTGGATGTAACAAGCTTACATATTGGCATATCAATTAATGCAATCAATTCCTGCCGAGCAGCTGCCATTCCTCCCTCCCTGGGCCCGGCACTCGCTCCCTCTCATCCCCATCATTCCTTCGGACAGGCCAGACAACAGCCTGATGTCATCCAGGAATTAACCGAGAGATTCCTTCATTTCTGCTTAAGAGGAAGTGCTGGTTTGCTTGGCTTAGACAGGGAGCAGATGTACAGAGAGAGACAGGACACACGCAGGTGGAAATATATAGGTAAATAAAAAAATAGCAAGTTGGCCATCCCAGACTAGTGTTATTCAACAAGTCAGTCTGAATAGACAGTCAAAAGGACCTAAAAAATAGGAACATAAATTTGATCTTTTTTTTTCAGTTTCTTCTTGTCTGTTTTCGCTGTTTTTTTAAAAAAAAATTGAAATTAATGATTATCTTTATACGTTATTTAATTTTCAGTAAACGCATTCAAATGCTGATGATTCATTTTCTGCCAGCAGTGTAGTGCTTCTAGAAAAGACAAGCAGACACGGCGACATCTGGGCAGACAGACGGCACTAAAAACGGAAATAGCAATGGGAAATTCTAACCACTATTTCAAGACTTGTTGGAATGTTCAGTAGGATTACCTATAACCTTTACAATGTCAAGAGGCACATCTGAGCGAGATCATCCTCACCGCTGTTAAACATGTGCTACGTTCAGTCCTAGAGCCGCTCCTTTCCAAACTTCCCTCTTTCTTTTTCTAATTGAGATCAATGCTGCTTTTTAAGACACATTGATTAGCACTTAAAATCCTCTCTCTATCACCGAGGGTTCTACAGGGAATGCAGATGTTAAATATTACAGCAGCTTGTTGGACTAAAACACCATGTTCTTGGAGAAAAACAAGGGTAGAGGACAAAGGAAAAACAGCCCATGATGGGCGGACATGCATCACGACAAAATGGAGGGATTTAATGGCAGGTGTGCAGCACTTCATTTGCCTAATAACAAATCATTTGGATGGCGAGAACACAGAGCGTTATGTCACCTGCAAAGGACCTTTTTCAGGACAAAACCTTGCTGGCATTGCAATGGCAATTGTTCGGCTGGCCATGACACCTCGGAAGTAGATGATTTGAAAATTTGTTCACAGGCCAATCACCTGAGCTACACATGCCATGTTTCTAAACAATGCAGAAATAATGGCAGGACAAAGCTGATTGGCTAATGAAACGCCAAGAGAGCTCAACGCTTCACCAGTGACTATTCTCAGCTGTGAAAAATATCATGAATATATGTCCATAATAGTAATTTTACTACGTTCATTTTATACTTGTAGAGCCCTCCAAAAAGATAAACTTATGCACACACTACATATTTTTTACAAAACAATTATATTATATTGCATTATACATTGCAATGTCTTGTAATTGTTTTGTAAGTCACTTCCATTTCCTTCTCAAAGCCACTTGAAGTATATGTGGAACACTGGTCAAATGTTGCGTGTCAAATGAGGTTGTCCTGAGAAGACGGGGAATCCAAACTCCCCTAGAGTCCTATTAAAAGAGAGACTCGTTTTGCTGGGGTTCATCTGCCCGAGCGGCTCATTCACTTCTAAATGACTCAACTGGCACATTTCTCCGCACAGCCATGACAGCCCGACCCAGAGCACAGCGTCCCAGAGGCATCTTCGCAATATGCTCCCTTCCCTTTAACTCAGACTACACATATCAGAGGCTACAAACAAGATTCCTGAAAAGCATATTTTAAACTTGAATAAGGGCTAGCACAAAGGTTAGTTGCACTCACACGCAGCCAGGCTTCCAGAGACATTTTGACATTAGACAAGGGCACTGTCGAAGCCGAGGCGGCTCAGATGTGCACATTAGCAGAAGAAGCGACTGCGAGAGGAAGATCAAGGTCAGAGGAAGGAGTGATGCAAAGGGAAAGGCTGGATTCAGACTAGTTTGCCTGCGAAAGCATATGCACACAGGCGCTTCGGAGGGGCACCCAGTCACTCGCACGATCCGTGTCCTTCAGGCAGCTCCCCCAGACTCCGTCCCCTGGGCGACACGTAAGTGGGCTGAGCAATTAACAATTTCATGCTGATTGCCTGAAGCATGCTTTTCTATACCATAAAGATAATAGCATGAAGGGCGCCACGTTCCCCCCTCACAGTCTAGACCCCCCCCCAACCCCCCTACACCCCGCCTTCCAATCCCTACCCATAATTCCCGACCGCCTCCAATCCTGCAGTCCCGTGTGATGCACTTTCCCCATTCATTGAGTCCTGAGCGTGCTGCCTGCTGGCTTCATTACAGACGCTCTACACTCAGACAGCACATTTAAGAAAAATATAGAAAGGACTCCCTGAAGAGTAAACAGGTATGATTATTAAAGGATGTGAAAAAACGGGGGGAAAAAGATGAGATTCTCAGTCTCCCACTGGCTTCGGGTGATTTGAAAGTCTAATTTGGCCGCAACACAACAGGCGTACAGGTTGTACAAAACAAACCGCCTCAGTTCCCGTGATGCACTGAGCATGCTCTGTGCGGAGGGGTGGTGACAGACCCATCATCCGCTGCCATTGGAGGCCGCCAGCGTGACAGCTTGCGACGGCAGAAACTGTGCTAACCGCTGATTCTGATCAACCTCTCCGCAATATCCCACGTACGAGATGCACATCAAAGCGTAGCGGAGACTAGAGGCAGGAAGCTAACTGTACTCTTGTGGTATCGTCTGGCGGCGAAGTGACAATAAAACGGGTGCATCAAAAACGCATCTTGCATTTTCACGCAAAACTGCGAGTCTCAGGGGCTTATGCACACGCATGTCTGGATTGAGTCGTTAAAATGAGCATNGTTTTCACGCAAAACTGCGAGTCTCAGGGGCTTCGAAAACCGTTAAATATGCACACGCATGTCTGGATTGAGTCGTTAAAATGAGCATCGATACAGAGGTGATTTTCAGAGAGTCGCCCTTAATGTTCGGAGTGACGGGTGTAAATAAGGATGTGGCAAAAGATAAACACTACATACCAACCCACGCACAGCGGGCACTGCTAATGAACACACAAACCCTTTCCCAGACAGTTCACGTGCCCCAAACGCTCATTTCAGTCTAAAATCACTAATGATATTTCTGTGTTAATGACTGCCTGTTTTTAAAGCAGCAGCTGCTCGGCTCATACTGGCAATTGGAGGATTTATTTATCGATTGTTTAATGTTATGACCAGAAAAGGGAAATTAATGAACTTGAGACACAGATGAAAATCAAAACAGTGCGAGTGAACATTAAACAAGAAAAAAAAGAGATTGATTTCTTGCTATTTCGCACTGAATGGATACATTTCCTTCATGGTATACAGTGTCGACTTGCCCTTCGTTGTTGTTTCTTTTCTTTTCTCTTCTCTTCCCAATTAGATCTGCCAGTAAAAGGTAATAAGGAAAATAAATTCAAGAATTGATTAAAATATAATAATAAATGCTTGATTGCATTTTGCACTGATAGAGTGCAAGTCCCTGATCCTCTTCAGTATTCAAATGACTGCATTAGAAACGCTCCCAGGAGTGATGAGGGAACAGGGGAAGGAATCGGGGAAGAGGCGATAGGACGGACCGCAAGGCAAAGGTAGCGATGAAAACCTAATGCCTGATGCCTTTTCCACAAAAAAGTTGCAAGAGCTTTCGGAAAATGGCAAGCTCCAATCTGATTTGCTGACTTTTTCACTATTTCACATTAAAAGACATCACTTTACCTGTCAAATGGCTGCTTCCTGTGAGAATAAGGTGCAATTTAGATCCAGACTTCATGCCTCATTCATTCAAAGCATCAGGACGTTACTTTGCATCCTCAGGTGATCATGGCTTTGAAAGGAAAGAATTACAAAAGGATCCTGCATTGATGCGCGCAACGCACCCCCTCCCGTCTTGTTTCTCGCTGCCCCCCCATTCCACCCCACCACACCATCTAAATTGCAGTCACAACCCCCAGCTCGTAGGGGATGATAATTGCAGACGGCCAATAAATTACTACTGCCTCCACATCAATTATAAGCATCACGTCTGGCAATGAGGAAAATGAGATCTTGTGACAAATTTCATGAGGCTTGGCTGCCCAGCAGCCTTTCTTAACATGCTACAGATAGCAATCCCTTATCTAGCCTCTGTAATGGGGAGCTACGGATAGAGAGATGGAACAGCAGCCATTTAATTAAAAAGCTGGGTGGTGGTGGTGGTGTGTTGGGGTGGGGGGGTTGTGAAATTCATTGTAGGGGCCCAGGAAGAAGACAAAGGCTTTGTCTCCAATACATATTTTGCTGTGCGTTGCCAGTCATCAGGGACCGCGCTTTTGCCGGCATTCGTTTGATAGCCATTCAGAGCGTTTCCCCCCCCCCCTTCTCGGTCCATTCCATTTCCCCCCTCCAATCCCTTTACCTCTGCCACCTCCTCCCTTCCCCGCTTTTTTTATGCTGTTATTTCCCAGGGGACCACTGAGGTGCTTGCTCCACCAGGGCTGGTGCAACTCATTTGAGAGGGGCATTTTTTTTTTTCAGTACGAATGACTGCAGAGAGCGAGCAGACAGACAGTGGCACTGAATGAAATGGCCCCGGCACCTAATTGCGTTCCCACCTGGGAAGCGCGGGTGAAGGCGGCGGCTTCGGCGGGAGGAATAGGGAAAGGGACCTGATGAGGATTTATGGAGGACAGGGAGACGGCAAAATAAAACACCAAAAGGAATGGACCCTAAATCTTATTCCCCGCCGCAATATTCATTGCTGTTGCAATCGGGTGCGCTGATAGAGCGTTGCAAAAACGACCGCTGCGTTCAAATTATAGCTGCACTCTCTACTAATATTTAACATCATTAGAAAATCATTAGAAAACCATCATAAAACCTGGGATTATGACTAGAGCATTAAACACAATGATTATTCAGGGTGTTCCTTTTCCCCGCTTTTCCCTCGGAAATGAGATTTTGCTCTCCACGCCTGTGCAGGAGAAAGTAAGAGTATTTCTCATAATTACTACAACATTTGAAAAACATTGGCCTGCATAAATTACTATACCATTATATGATTGTTTTTCATTCCCCCAAAGCAAAGTTCTTAAAGATGGGCTTTTCAGAGAATGACAGCTGCGAGCCGCATTAATGCAATTTCTCCACGAGTGTAAGAGGGCTAATTCAGATATTGCCCACTGCCTCCGCTGTTGAATGGCCGTTGTCATTAATATGTTGTTTCTCATTGCGTTAAACCGGACGCACAAATGGCCACGCGGCGACTCTCCATATATTCCACAGAATTACCTTTCAACAGTAGGGTGATTACGGTATTTGCTGCGCCGCGTTCAAGTCATGCCGTAATGTAGCTATCTTTCCCTAAAAGATCGCTTTTGATGAAAACGAATCTGAAATGACATTAAACACAACTTGCATTTATTCCTTTTAACTGCATACATATTCCGCAGCTATTGCCTTCAAACCATTCGTTTTTGCTACTCACTTTGGGCAAACTCCAGCAGGATATCACCAAGTATGTGTGTGTGTGTGTGTGTATACGGGCATTATCAGTAGCAGTAATCAGTCCAGAGGGAGAGGGCATGTAATGGAGGTTTCCCCAGAGGAGATGAAAGCCGCAGGGCTGAGTGGGTTCACAGGCCTGGGGTCTCTCTCAGCTTCTCAGGCAGGCGGGCCGCTTTTCAGGAGTTGGGTTCACAGAGCTCCCCGCTGAGGAGCAGGCTGATGAAGCTCTTTCCTGCCTTGTCATGTTGCGCAAAGGTACTGACCCCTTGACCCTGCCCTAAAAAGCCCTCATGGCCAGACTGGGGGGGGGCCTCACAGCATTTGTTGGGGAGCATATCCATGTCTTTGCGGAATTAATCTGCGGACAGACAATGGACGCACAGCAGTGGCATGGTTTAACGCCCCACGAAAGCCTATAGTAACAGCCGATGAGTGACGATTGCGTCATAAACTAACACACAGGTCCAGGAAGCTCTGAATGTGTACGGGTGCATACACAATCAATCACAGGACCTGCGTTTTGTACTCGCATCCATGTAAGCTGAGCACCTATGGGTGGAAAAGGCCCCTTCCTTTTGGACATAGAGGGGGAGCTTGGGGCAGGAAATTCTCTTCAGGCAGAAAAAACAGGAGGTTAAAATAAGAGCAATCCTTGTCAAGGCTTTGAGAGTAATTCAACTGACACTGATGAGAATCAATGCTCCTTTGAATGCATTACTTGGCAGAAACAGGCCTTTTGTCCCTTAAACCCAGCCAGCGAAAAATGATGCCCTTCGAACAATGGGGGGAGAGGTGAAAATATAAAGAGTGAGAGACAGGGAGAGAGAGAGTGAGAGAGAGAGGTCCTCCCTCCATTCCCTTTCACTGAGCCAAATGGATTCCGAGCACTTATGCATTAATCAATCAATATCTCTCACTGTACATCAACGGCGCAACCAAGTTATGAATGACCTTTCCGACAAAAAAAGGACACTTTAATGTGCACAAGACTACATGTAGCTGAGTAACTTTGGCCCATTTTTTATCACGCATGATTACACCTGCACAAGGCACGGGGCCATTAATAGTGCACTAAATATGACGAGGTTAGTCATTATTCAATTAGCACAAAAGAAGAGGGCAAGGGGCAAATCTGCGAGAGAGATGGGGGATGTCATTCTTTGGACATCCATCTGTCATTCAGTGCTGCCCAGAACGAGCGGACTAACCCAGAATCGTATTTTGCTGCCACTCAATGAGACGATTTTCATATTATTTCAATAGCTTCGTATCTTAAGCGTCAGATTTGTTGGATTCCTGCTTACTCAGAGTAAAAAGCAGGGTGCTAAGTCACACCAAATTTACATGTAGCATCTGTAAGAGGATCTCATATGCTTTAAGAGCACTTCTTTTGTAGCGATGTTCAAGAGCTAATTTAAAGATGGCTCCTATCTTCAGATAAAAGACGACTGGAGCAGCTGTCGCACTTGAGAGGAATCACTCGCAGAGCCGAGTCTGTTTATGATCAAGTACAATGTCACATTATCATTCGGCTGATCAGTCAGATACAGTTAGGACTCGAAATGACTTGGAGCTTGGCCATTAGAACAAACAAGGCATCCTATGCCTTCTGAGAGTTTCCTCTGTCAGACGGATCCACTTGAAACTGTTTGGGTTGAACTTTTCTTTATCTTAAAGAATAATAAAATCAGCAGTGAAGTGCTTTTAATTATCTGCTCATCAGTTATTACTAGTCATAGTCCTTCCCCCTCACGTTCTCTAGATGGGAGTCGAGCGGTTTTAGACTTCGGAAGCGAAATCTCTTGTGGCCGGGAACTCGCTCGGTATTGATGGTGAGAGCGGCACTTAACTCTTTGAGCAATCAAAACTCAATCATTTCTCATTAAAATCCCGAATGCCAGAAATCAGATAACATTTGGGGAGAGACTCGGGCTTCGTCCGAGAAATGGATTTCTCTGGGAAAAAAAAACTTTCCTGGAGGTGGGAAACGGCGAACAGACAAAGCCCGAAAGAATTTGTCTTTTTTTTTTTTTAATGGGTCCGAATAAGAAAAAAGGGTGCATATATAGGATTTTGACATGGGGACTTCTGTTTCTCAGCCACCCTTTTTTTGGGGCTCTGTTGGGGCGTGGAGGTGAAGCACGGAGACAGAGTGGAACGGACAGGAGCTGACTGCACAGCGAAGCTGAGAAAGGAAGAGCCCAGGCCAGGAGCACAAATTAATGCTATTGTGAGTTTGTGCACAATAGGGCCTGCGAAGTGACTGCGGAAGACCCTTAAACAAAGGAGACATCGCTCTTTCCTCCCTTCCCAATTAGATTTTCTCACCCGTTTTACATTACAAAAAAGGGTCCATTTTTGCCTAATTCCTCCCTGCCACTGACACAGGCACCTCGGAAACTAAACCAGGAGCAGATTAGCGCCAGGCATGGCGTGATTGACAGCGACCTGCACGCTCGTTTCGGACACCGATGCCAACCATGAACCCTCCCTCCCTCTCTCTCCGTGAGTGTCTCCACCTCCCTTACAACTGTGTGTGATATTCGGCAAATACACGCAAAAGACACATTTTAAAAAATGTCTCCTCACTTCATTTTGACTGTGGCCTGAGAAATGCTATGTACTATTAATATATTACACTCCGCTAATAATCGTTCGAGTCTCTAGGCTGTGCTCAGCGATAAACAGAGGTTCGCTGTATTATTCATCGTTTGTTGATGTGTCTGGTTTGCGCTGGTTTGAATGACTGACACCATGGGAATGGATCTGAAATTGAGGGACTAGTAGATGTGAAGCGAGCATATGTGTGTGTGTATGTGTGTGTGTGTACAGTATGTTTTCTTTAATAGGCACGGGTTGGCTTGTCATCTCTATGGCTGCTCCACAGCATTGGCTCATTAAGGACACAGAGCGGAGTGATTCTGGTAAGTTCATGCTAATTTCCGTCCCTGTCTGCTCAACCACCCTTCTGAGACACTATTAGTGCCTGTTTGAATATTCAGATAAGCAGGGACCAGAGACACACAAATTAAATCCCTTTATTCTGATTTAAGTCCTACACTGGGCTCCATCTGCACCCCCTGCATATGGGCAACAGTAAAGACGGAGGGCAAATATGGAGAGAGTGAGAGAAAACAAGGCCCTCAAGAGTGTTTCTGGCATGCTAACCGCTTGCATGAGAGTTACGAAACATATAAACATTATAAAACGTAATATCTAGTGATAAAAACTCAATTTCTAAAGAGCTGCAAAGTTTTAAGGCCGTATGAGCTGATTGTTAGTCCTTCAGAATGAGAGGAACTCTAAGGAAGTCTTCGAAACAGGTGCGTAGAGTCATTGACCATAGAGAATGAGAGGAGAAAAGAGAGGGCAGCTTTTAATAGCGGCACTCGCTCTAATGCAGTGCCACACGGCTCTAAAGTGGGGCCGGAATTGCGTGTCTTTCCCTCTTGACTGTACGGCACAGCTGAATTGACTCGATACGCAGAGCACTCCTGTACGGTGACTGAGCAGTTAGCATGAAAATTGACCTTTGCTTGCTTTCTGAACTGTGGATTATTCATCTTTAATGCTTTCAATTGGTCAGGGTGGCTTGAGCTGGAACCTTCCGACATACTTGCCTCCTTTCCTTTCCTTCCCTTCTCTGTGACTTTAAAACTCATTTCTAACCAAAAAAAAAAAAAAAAAAAATGCACTCCAAGACCTCTGCGAATGACCATGCCAAGAATCCCAGCGCAATAAAAAGGGCAAAAAAGCTTGTAAACTGCAGCAAGGATTGGAAATCAACAGACAATGATTGCATATGCAGTAAGCGTTTAACAGGCAATGTGTAAAACAAAGAAAGAGGGAAATTCGGGCTCAGTAGTGCTATTGTTCCGCTGTCTTTACGTAGGGCTGGTAAAATACGGCTAAAATAAAGGTGCGATCGCTGCCAAATGACCATAAATTGACACCAAGACTTGCAAAAATGGCTTTGATTTTCTTTTCACGAGCGCTCAGCCTTTGATGTGCCGCGGCAGCTATCGTGACTTTCTTCGTACTTTATCCAGTCGCGGTCCGACAAGACACAAAGTGCTAGAATAAATACACAACATTCGCTTCGCACTGAACGTCTTTGTCTAAAGATCATCAATCAGTGGGCTCAAACCCATCTGAACGGGCTGCAGCGAGAATGTGTCTGCTAGCAGCTAATAAAACAGAAATGACAGAGACAGAGTCCAAGCAGACAAAGAGATAGTGTGAAAGCTTGAGACGTCATAAATCTGGCCCAGTCAAACTCCAGGAATGTCCCAGTTTGTCAAAAACAAATAGCAGCTTGTCTCCGACCATTGCTGGGCAAAGGAGCCCTCACATCTGGTCAAATAGACCTCGCGCTCTGTCAGGAATCTGGTCGAGTCCATTTCGGACAAACAAGGCCTTGAAGGGGCATCGTATTGCCCCAGAAGGCCTCTGCAGCAGTATGCGGACTAATCAGAAGTCTTCATCAACAACGCTAACCACATGTTACAGTGTGGCTAATCGATAAGCCCTGCGACGGCCTACAGCGTGAGAATCGCTGTTCTTTGCCTGTGAAGTTTTGCCGGGCACATACAAGGAGCGAACATGATGGCATCTTCGTGTAGGAATCCTGCCTTCGCTCCCCTCAAAGACCCCTGTCAGAATACACTAATGTCACATTGATCAGCCGTCTTGCCTTCCCTAACATCCCTCCGTCCCCGCTTCTGTCGCTCGCTCCTTCTCTCCTCTGGGCTGTGTGTGAATAATCAAGCGAGGGCTGAATCAATGGCTGCCGAGCGGCTCCACAGGTAAAGGTTAGCAGGGTGGAATATTGAATTATTCCTGCTTCTCTCATCAGTGCCATCTGCTTGGCTGCCTCTAATTGACAGGTCAGAGGGACAAGATGGCTCTCTTCAGTACCTATGTGTGTGTGAGAGCCCGATCTTCGGCGCTCTAGCCGCAAAACAACAGACAGCATGTCTGCGATGAAACGTGCATCTTCCCATCAGCGAGGGATTGTTTCATGTGCCAGTTGCCCTGAGAAGCCGCAGCCGGAGAGAGAG
>SCHK01442845.1:3803-22718 GCA_004124795.1 Poropuntius huangchuchieni
GTTTTGGGGTTTTTTGACCCACCTGAGTAGGCCTTAAGTATATCTTCATATGTAATTTAGCCTATCTTTGAAATCTGGTTAAAGTGTACTTCTGAACAAAAATATGGTAAACTAAACTAAAATATACTTCCATTTCTAATAAATATGATGTGTGTGTGTGTGTGTGTGTGTGTGTGTGTGTGTAGTATATACACCTTTGAAAGTTGTATGTAGTGCATTTAAAATATATCAACTTAAAATGGAATATAAAACATGTAACAGGTTGAACATGTTTGTCAACACACTGAGTGTTGACAACACATGACAACACATCAAGGCATGACAAAAGATTACTAAAACAATGACTTAAAATGTACTTTAAGTAAAACTATTATTACTATTTATAACTATTGACATTGTTATAAAATCCATGTTTTAAAAGTGTACTTAATTGTGCTTAGAAACATAGTCATGAAAGTGTACTTTAATTTCATTAAAGGCTTTTATTTTATTAATATTATTTTACTTGTAACTAAAGATTTTAAATATATATATACTTTTAAGACTTGAAGTACATTTCAAGTGTACATGTACATGCAATTACAGTAAGTGCACTTAAGGGGCCTTATAGAAATGCACTAAAAGCCATTCAGAACACCTCAAACAGACTGGCAGCCATCCACATCCTCCTACAGGCAAATACAGCTCACACTTTCTTCAGTTCATATGTATTTATGATATTGAAAATTGGTCAGCTTCATAATCTCTGTATAGACTATATATGTTATGACCTAATGCAGACTTTCAATTTTCAAATGGTAGATTGTATGTAGATTCTTGATTTTAAATGCAGTTTGTCATTTATTTGTATACTACTCTAAGTATAGAGATCTAAAAGCCTTGCAGGCTATAAAAGATAATGTTCTGATTAAACCTATTGATTGCTAACACAATTTGGTCTTTCCTTCAGAAAAGAACAGGACAAACTGGCCTGCATCCATCTTATAAAGATCCTTTTCTCTTTGACACTTAACAAAATTGAATTTTAAATTAAGTGGATTTAATTTTCAAAGAGATTGAAGCAAGTTAAACAACAACAACAACAACAACAACAAAGTGTTTTGTTGTGGGGTGTTTCCATAAACCAAGAAACGTGAATTGAAAGTTTTTGATAAATTCACAAAACAAAGACTACTGTTACATTATACAATGTTCATTTGTTTTGTACTTTTCTTAAACCATCTGTCCATCCATCCATTTTCCAAACTGCTTATCTCAGCTGTCAATTTAGTGTTTTCACTATTCTATTCTATTCTATTCTATGCATTCAATATAGTATGGAAGAAAAAAAACTCTATGCAAGTCAGTGGGGACCAACTGAAGGTGAACTATCCCTTTAACCCCATAAACTAATTATCTAGCAGTCTAGTAGTACACAGTTCATATTTCTAAATGCATGTGAGCATTGAAATCATTCATCAGAACATGCATTTGTAAACCACATACACATTTTCTTATTAAATGAAGAGATGGCAACCTTGGCATCTGTGTCACTGAAGAAACGGTCAACCTGGTTTCTCGTAAGCCAATCATATAATGGCCCTGACGTCACTGAATCACTTTAAGTAACCATTCCCTTGGTAGTTTTGTAAAATTAATCCTGTCTGTCACAAATCTGCCCACACTTTCTCTTATAAAATGCCAATTTGGTAAGAGACTCCAAATATAAAAATGAACATCTAATGGCTATCTAATGTTGAAAATTAGCACCCAGGCACTTGATTTATGATGTGAGTAGCTGTTTCCACACAAAAGCAGTTTATTCAGTGTACTTCAACACTGTGCCTAGCAAAAGAAGCTTGACATCCAGATTGTCATTGATGTGGTTTTATTACATTGTAATGGCCACTAAACAAGGGTGTTTGTCTAACTGTGCACCGCTAATGTTACATTTCTTTCACTCTGTGATATTTTACAACAACACTATCTTTAGGAAAAGAAATATGGGGGAAATCCTAATAAATATCTACAGTATGTAATCTAGTGCTATTGCCCTTGCATGTTCCATCATGTCACATTACTAAATCAAAATTCCTATAGGCTGAACCAATATCAGTGTGAGTGTCAATGCATAGACACAAAACAAGAAAAGCTTGCAACCCAATTCACAAATTGTCTGTCCTAAATAGAATGAGATTGGAATGTTTGCATTTCAAAGCCTAGTATGTTGGAAAATTATTTGGTGAGTCATTTTTAAAATTTGTATAATTGTTAATCTAGTTCTTCTGTATTATTTTATTCTCCTTCTTATTTTAAGTATCATTAAGTACTCTAGAAATCAATATGTATTTAATAAATAAATAAATAAATAAAAATAACATGACATAATTTTTATTTTTGGGTGAACTATCCCTTTACGGGAAAATGTTTTAGAATTTTAAATTTGAGGTGAACTATCCCTTTAATGCTGAATTTAATTATATGCAAATTTGAGATAAATTTGAAATGTAGCTTGCAGATATATNTCCTTTAATGCTGAATTTAATTGTAGGCAAATTTGAGATAAATTTGAAATGTAGCTTGCAGATATATTTAACATTTATAAAGCCCTCTGCAAAATCATGATGTGTGTATGATTTAAATTGTGCATGTACAGTATGCGTGCTTAAGTTTTTTCTAATGTGATTTATCCATTCACTCTTTCTCTCCCTTTCTTTCTGTTATTATGAATGTTAATGTAATCCTATTACGTCCAGCACGTGTATGTTATCAAATTAAGAAGTGCCTGTGTGACAGAGTGCAGCTCTTAACGCACAACATCCAATAAAGCTCTGACTGATTGCAAACATGTCTGACAGACTGACTGATTTCACTGCCTCATGAAACAGATGGTCAACCCAATCAGACCAGTTAAAGTCCAAAAACAAAATAAACAAATCATATAAGATTAAATCTTCATGAAGAATGACAAAACAGTACTCTAAATTCAGACCTAAAATATTTCCTTTTAGATGACAAGACAACATTTTGAAAGTTGATGGAAGGGAATGCAATTGATGGTTGTTTCTTTCTAAGTTTCTTTTGGTTAATTAAGATTTAACAAATGAAGTCAGTATCTTTCATATTTACTATGAGTTCATTTATTAGTGAGAACAATTTTTTTGTTATTTGTTCATACAGTACTGCCTGTATGAACAAATAACAAAAAAGACACTTCTGCAAGCTGTTATACTGTTGAGAGTCACACCNGTTATTTGTTCATACAGGCAGTACATAAGACACTTCTGCAAGCTGTTATACTGTTGAGAGTCACACCTACTAATAAATATATATAAACAACAAAACTATGAAGAATTTACTAACTGTAATTGTTTGGATGAGGGTATTTGTAATTAATTTAGTAGAAAAACAGTTCCTTATTCACTATCAAGATCTGCATCTGTTCTTGTGAGTGTGTGTGCTCTGATACGTGTGTAGACTGTCTCTGCCGCAAGTACAGCCTGGAAAGCTCAGCCTATGCAAACCAAATCAAGATTGCTTATCATTAATTAGTGTGGATTTCTAAAAATAGCTGCAGTTCTGATATTTATCTAATGAGGCTCTTTGTCACACACTGTCCTCCATTCATTATGTTTGTCTCTTCTAGTGTTTCTCCCTCACACTGTCTGTCACGACTTCTGTACAGACCAAAATTTGGTGACAGAACTGTGACTGTGATCTAAACACGTCTCTTTTGAAAGCAGCATAAACAATTATTTTCAAGTGGTTTCCACGGGCTGCAAAGACAAAAGTAAGAACTAAGCAACAGACATGCCGGAAAACCTGTTTGCTGCCACAGTTAATCACACACAAAGTTTATGCACCAGTTTTTCAATTATTCTTCTGTAACACAAAGTGAGCCAAACTAAAAAGAATGTTCATTACTTGAAAGAAAATAAATGTTAACTGAAAGAAAATATAATTTTAAATTAGCCAAAGCAATAATTCTCATTTTAATTAGTTTGATGTACTAAAATAACTAAAACTAAAACAGAAATAATAATGTTTCATGTTTAAAAAAAAAAAAATACAAAAAATTACATACAACAAAATTACTGAAACTTAAAATATGAAAATAAAAACAACTTTAAAATATTAATTAAAAATTATAATAGCATATCAATGATATTAAAATATCACTGGTGCCGAATTATTACAATTATACACAAATCAAAACGCATAAACTCTTTGCATTGCGATAAGGTTTGCTTTTTTGTAGCTTTTTTTTTTGGACAAATTATTTTACATAACTTTGCTTTTCGAGGAAAATGTATCTTGTTTTAAATATGAAAAAAAAAGACAGCTAAAATGACTTTTGCGTGGCTATGCACTGTGGATTTATTCCCACTGGTTGTTCAGAACTTTTGGACCAACTGTGCACACTGTCCAGCAAGTGATTCAATCACATCCATTTGTTTATGCAGTGCAGTTTATTTTCAGTATATCTACATTGGTTGCTATAGTAATGATGTAGGTGTCAGCACAATGCCAAGTGATTTCAGCAACAAGTGAAATTTGAAATAATTCAGGATGCATAAAGCATAGAAACTGAAAATGTAGCCTCTGCTCACCTTCATCAAAGGGATCTCACTGTGGATATAAACACAACATAGCTGTATTTTAGAAACCCATGCCTAGACAGTGAGCAGTAAATACACGTTGCATCAAAATCAGACAAAACCAAATCTAAGGAATTCAAACTGAAATCAAATTTTAAACCATAGAAATGAAGCTTGAACCAGTTTCGTTCTGAGCCAGATTTGAGTAAGATGCCGGTTACTTAAAATCAGGTTCAGGCAGTTAGTGAAAGAATGATATCCTTACATTTGGTCCTCCAATCTCAAACATGTGGTTACATCCTGTGTGGCCTCACCTTGTACAGTCTAAAATGATAGTTATTTATGTGCGTGTGTGTGTGTGTGTGTGTGTGTTAATGCAAACAGATGGGTGCATGTTCCTTATTTGTGTGTGGGAAGTTTGTGTTCATACTCTTTGTACACCACCTTTGCACACATCTTTAAAATGATAGACTGTCATGGCACATGAATACACAGTTCTTCTAGTGCAGCTCTTAAAGGGACAGTTCACTGAAACACAATTCTGTCAGTTTCATTCTTAGGGCTTTTAGAATTTAGTGCCACTCCTGTCTGCAATTTCCAAACAATCCTGAAAAGTGTGGTTCAATTTTTCACTTGTGTTCTGCAGGACAGTGGCCTTCCAGAAATGCCCACTCCTGACTATTACATGACAACAATGTATTAGAAATGGAAACGTTAGTTTTATTTTATTTGCAAAGTCACTCCAACCACTACCATTCTTCTATTAGACCAGGGATATATATATATATATATATATATATATATATATATATATACATGGCATTACAGCCCGGTAAGTATGCTTAAACTGCTCGCAACCCAGCTATAAGTTTTAAGCATATTATTGTGCACCTTCTGGCTGTTGTCTTCTTTTTGTTTCAGATTACCAAGGCTGTCATGGACCTCACTGCAGCAGAGTTGACTTTCATTCGTCACAGCAAGCTACAGTATGTTCGTCCCGGGATTCACCGCCATGTCTATATGTTATCACTGTTTTATTTAAGACATTACTTATGTTCTCTGTATTTACACAGCTGATGGTTCCAAAGGGTTAGTGCTAAAGCTCTTGTATGTCCAATTTATTGAACGAGAACCCCTATAAGGAACCATACCGCCAAAGATAAACTGCGTTTCAATAAACTCAACATAACTTGCCAAAGCGGTCCTGCCTAAACTATAGACTGAGCATGTGAATCGTGTGACATTACCACTATCACAAATCTGATTTTGTAGTTTACACAGATGATGACAGAGATGATAACAGTATCATTATCAAAAACTTGCATTTTCAAAAGTTTTTTTTCAGGCCCCCAAAATTCATTCCACAAAATACATAAAAAATTATTATTTTCTTTTTTTTTTCTTTTTGTAGTTTTAGTTTTTCACTAAACTTAATTTTAATATGTGTGTTTTTTGTTGTTGTTGTTTTTTCTTCTGAGCTTGCCTCTCTCATTTTGGGTGACAAAATATCAGCTTGGACAATCCTCTAAATATCTTCTTTTGTGTGTTCACAGAAGAAACAAATCTTCCCATAGAGTTCAAACAATAAGAAGGTAGAGTAGATGATAGAATATTCCCATTTTTTTAAACTATTTAACAGTTAGACAAACAAAAATGAGACACAACAGGAACTCTTATAAAATGCCACAATGAAATCACAATGACTCATAACTCAAAAATGTAATTCTTATTCCAAAAAATGATATTTAAAATAATGGTTGCCAGCTGGTTTTGCTTTAGGACAGTTTTTAATACTCTGCACAAACACTCCATAACCTGCCGATTGGAGCAGTGGAATTTTATCATTAACAGTAATGACTGTAAAAAAAACTAAAAATAATAATAATAATAATAATAATAATAATAATACACATTTATCCTTTTAAACAGCCATGATATATTTAAGGAAAAGTTCAGTAACAAATAAAAATTTTCATCTGCTCATGTTCAAGTCACTTAAAAGCTGTAAGATTTTCTTTTCCCATGGAATACACGCAAAAAAGCTCCAGGCAGCTCTGGTCTATCAACAAAGGTGGATGATAACTTTAGCTGTCAAGCCCTAAAAATGACAAAATAGCACAAACGTAGTTGGCATCTGACTTATGTTTTATATTCCAAGTCTTCTCAAGACACATGAAAATCTTAGAGCTTGACAATTACTGGTCGCACAACACTTTCATTGCATGGAAAAGAGCAGCTTGGACAGTCTGAAAAATTGCTATTTTTTTGTTTTGTTTTCTACTAAACTGGAAATCTTTAAATTTCATATTCCATTCTACATCCAGTTTGGAATATGGGCATAAATTTAAATGAATTCTGAGGAAATCTAAATACTCCACACAAACCTCCAATCAAATCAGCAAAAGCAAGCCCGACTCTAGCTCATTTGTTTGGGGTACACAAGAAAAATAGATTTCCTGTACTACTGGTTGGGCTCCCACGGACACTAGCAGATGAATAGTCTGGACAGATTCCAACGCATTTAAAGTAAAGAGAGCGGTCAGGCTTGGAGGATATGCCTTGTGTAGTGCAGTGTGAATCTGGGGCGGAATCCATTGATCCAAACACATGGACTATGCTGGCGTGAGGTGTTGCATTAATCAAACAGGAAGCCTTAGCAGGGAAAGTCATTCCCTCCCTTATTCAAAATGTTTTAGGTGGGTTTTGTTTCAGCAGGGTGGGCCTAATCTTGTTTCCATGGTTACTGACGGCCGCGCTCTTGATTTGTATGTAAGAGCGTGTGTGCCTTGAGCTAGCAGCTGTACCGTTTCACAGTTTTCTACTAAATCCACTTTTATAATCCGGTCACACAATATGCTAACGTTTTACCCACTGCTGATGTGATGCAATACGCTCCATTTGTCAAGGTACAGGGGTAAAATATGTGTGTGAATTCACCTGTGTGTCCTACAGTGCTCAACAGTGCGACAAAATTCTGTGGGTGCAGTACATATAACATGCATAGAATTCGTAATGCGTATAATGTGTTTTGCATGATGGAAAGCAGGAGCATAATGTTACTAGATTGTTATTTTATGTATTGTGTGAGTTGCATGTGGTAAATGTGTAGAATGTGCTATGCATGATTTATATTGTATTATGCATGCATTAAATGTGTAGGCTACTTGATGGAAAGCATATTTATAGTGTTGGAATTGTGCTGTTTTATGAGTTATGTGTGAAACATGTATTGAAAACATTATGAATTTTGATTTTGATACTATTATTGTTGTTAGTATGTATAACTAGTTGTGAAGTAAAGTCAACAATATAGGCTACTAATGTTACAGTTTTGTGGTTTTATGTACTACAAGTGCCGCATGTATTATGTAATACATGTTTTCTTTTTTCTGTCTTACTGCCAGTGATGAACACTGTACACAGTGAGAAAAATTGGTGTAGGATCTGAATTAAATTAACACATTTAATTAACACATTGAATTAAATGTGACATTTTGAAGTAAAAACACTGCAAGAGTATTTGCTTGTAAAACAAACTCCAATGATCATCAACTATATTTTTGTCTGTAAGTGTATTATGATCATAATTTCCATTTGGTATGTGTTGTACACATGCAGGATATTGGATGTAAATCTCTGCTGTGGTCTGGAATGACTTCTTTTGGCAATGCCACTGTACCCTACTGCTAGCCAGCTGTCACCCTGTGAATGAGAAAGGATTGGTGGGGACAAAGACACACACCCATGTCTCTCTTCTGTAACCCAGCCTCACTGTGTTACGGTTTCTTGGGCTCTCGTCTGTCCTTTTCTCCTTTCAATCCTTTTCTCTGATGACACAAGCAACACGGCATGCTTACAACAGCCTGGCGAAGACAGACAGAGAGGGAGGGGCATCTGCGCGAGCAAGGCGAGAACAACGACGAGAGATCAAAGAAATATCACAACATGAGAAAAAAAAAATCCGAGATGGAGAGAGGCAGATAACTATAAAAAGAAAAGAAATTACATTCGCCAAGAGAAGCCCTCTTAAAAAATAAATCTTATAAAATCAGCATTTATACAGCTCTTATAATAATAGTAATAATAAGAGATGACTATTCACAAATAATTGCATCATTGTCCTTGTTTGTCCTTTGTCCTAAATGTGGACTTCCTGTATGCTTGTCTTAGAAATCAGGCCGTTTTGCTCTTTAATTAACAGAACGGAGCAAAATCTTCTTTTAGGAATGCAGTGATATAGAAATATTGGTTGATAGATGATTTGTCATTTGTTACTACTAGTATTGCTCAGTTGTAAAATGAACTGAATATTGGTACATAACTCAACCACATCATTTGTGCTACAGACGTGAATGACCCCACAAATCATGCAGCTTGTTGAAGAGAAATATGCTGTTATGTATTTAAAGTGTTCAGGCTTACAATCATCTGCAGACAATAAAACAGGCAGAAAAATACCATGTATTTTGAAGGAGGGACCCGAGCATTTTGTCTTGTGTCATTTAGCAACTACCAACCACTGAGAACAGTTAAAAACTGCATATCAAGACAAGATTAAAAATCCTCTCAGAACGCCTTAAAAATGCTTTATATTAAGGACCAGTTCTCACTATTAACATGTTGCTTATTAGCATGCATATTACTAGCATATTTGCTGTTTTACAAAAGCACATATTAATGCCTTCTACATGCCCACATTTTTTCTGCTAATGATCTACTTCCAATACACTGCAAAAATAATTTTCGTACTTAGAATTTTTGTCTCATTTTGGATTTTGTTATTGTCTTTTCCAGTACAAATATAAAGTATTATTAAATAAAGATACAATTACTTAAGAAACAAACTGACTGAAGCTATTAAATTAAGTGTAATATCAAAATTAATTGAATTTAAGCTTAAAACCATCAATCAAACACAAAACAAATACCTCCAGTTTATTTTTCTTATTCCATGGACAGATTGTTTTTCTTGTTTTAAGCATAAACCCACTTAATTTTGAAACAAGACTTAATAACGTTAGTCATTTTGCTTCGTGTGTAAATGTATCTTGATTTAAGAATCTTAAGACATTTGTACTGGAAAAGACAACAAATAAATCACAAAAATACTAAGTAAGAAAATCACTGTTTGCCTAACCCATTGTTTTGGCCTAATCAAGCATGATCACCAGTATACTGCACATCCCTGTTTTCTGTGCACATAGAATTGTACACTTTTTAAATTACTTTACGAAGAAAACAATAACAATAAAAGAACAATGTACTGAACCCTATGCAAGCAATAAAGCAATGACCTTTTAACCAGCTCATATTCATGAACCATACGTTCACAATAGGGCCTTCGAATGTCTGAAATCATTTGCAGTGAAGGGAAATACTGAGACCCTCAGTACCCATCAGAGAGGCCATAAATGATGCACACACTCATCCACATCCACTCTGACAGTCAGGAAGACTGAGAGAGAACATGTTTACAGCCAGGATGGTCCCTTGGATCTGGGAAAGCTGAAAACATGATCCATTCCCCTGAGGTAATCATGAAGAGCTGCATAGAAGCTCTTTACAATGAAAAGCAAAAGCAAGACACATCTGAATTGTGAACAAATTGTTCCAAATGCCAAAAGCTCTTATTCAGATAAGGTGATCATTTAAATGATTGCTATTACCATGACTATAAGGCAAGCTGTTCTAATGTTCATGCTGGAAAAAGCATGCAATGTTTATGACTGTAATTTGTCTGAGGAAAGTTGCAGTTTTTTTCTGGGCCTCAATATCCACCTAGACATATTGACCCCTGATTTGAATATGAACAAAAATGATCTAAGCGTTGATCAATATCCTGGAGCTCTGCATCTAGTCTTCAGAGAAGAATTCAGCTGAAGGGCAGCTGAATCAATCAATCATGCATTCAATCTACATTGTAAAGTAGAAGCAAGCAGTAGCATTTGCTTGGTTTTTCCAAGTGTGAGCAGAGTAAAGGTCTTTCTGGCAGAGTCAAGTTATAAAGTTAGTGTGATACTCCAAATTTGTTTAAACGACAGATGGTCTAAGTGAAATGTAGTTGTTGTTTAAATATGGCCCACAAAGGCACCTGGACGTATGAAATCACCTATGAGATTTTCTCAGTTATTATTTACTGAATAGGTTACTATTTGCACACTGAAAACAAGACATTTGGTGTTCACTGATGCCAACTCTGGCATAATACTTTACACTTTACATATTACTATTTTTAACAGTCAATGTAACATAAATAGAGGTGTTTTTCATCATTCAAACGGGAGGGGGGGGGCATGGGGGGGGGCATGGGGGAGGGGGGCATGCACCATAGAGGTAATCACTATGACCTGTGCACAGAAAGCTACATTGTGTGGCTTCGGGATATCGTGCACAATTCATATGAACTACTTTTATGGTGCATTTTATTCCTTTTTTGGATAATGAAAGCCCATGTTCACATTCAGTGTTTTTGACCATTCTTTAAAGCACCTCCATTTTTTTTGTTTCATGGACTGTTTTGGAATAATTTGAAGGTGAATAAATTATTGCAGAATTTTTGTTTATGGGTGAGCTGTTCCTTTAAAAGCTAACTTGCTGATTTCAAGACGTAGCCCAAGATGTCAAGATGCAATGATTGTGATCTAACTGTGAACTGTCTTGTTAGTGCCCTGTGGGAGAGCCAGGGTGTTACACATGCAGGCAGAATCCTCGTTTATACAACCACCACTCCAAATTTCCTAAAGCTCACGGCCAGGGGATTATCATTCAACAACACAACATTAAAGCTGTTTTAACCCGGCTGTGCCTTAAGAGGATATTGGTTTCCCTGTTGAATCAAAGGCACGTCTTATGTGGCCATCAGACAGCAGGTCGTGTTTTTGTTCCTTTGATAACACATGTACGTCAAACAGATGTCTAATTGATGTTTGCTTTCATCTGGAAAATGTAATATTTAGAGCTATTGCTGATGTGCAGTATGTCTCAAAAACATTCCCTGACTGACATTAAAATGATGTTTAAGAATGTGAATGTTTTTAAGCTGTTCATCAGATGCTTGAACGATTAGATGCTTTCCAAATGATACAATGATTAGCAGACATATATCCAATACATGCTTTTTTATCATTGGTAAACAGTATAGACAGCCCTATTTGGTTCAGCCAACCTAATTTTTTTAGTGAGCACAATGTGCCACTTCAGTGATAAAAAAAATAATAAAACCTTTAGCTGTTTTACTAACCTCCAAAATTTGCCTAACCTCAACAACACGTTCTCCTCCTGAAACCCCACCCTCCAATGTCATGTCAACCTACCCAATGTAGCCTAATCTGTAAATTTAAAATGACTGACAGGCGAAGAGCATATCTGATTGGCAAAAAAGGACAGGCCAGTCCCCTGACTCTTTTTGCCGATCCTAGGGATGTCACAGATACAGGTGTGATTTCTCACGACACCTATTTCATTAGGATAAAAAAGATATATTTTATTTTAGCGCTCATAGCACTTCAAGAGTAGCCTATATCCCTAGGTTTCTCAATTAAATCTACATTTTTTGTGTGTCTTTAGACACCGTCTGCAGCACCATTCACAATTTTAAGCCATTCAGCTACTGATGCCTGCCGCCGTGACCGCACTGACTCCAGCTCTTCATGAGCACAATGTACCGCATTAATGGAAAAAAAAAAAAAAAAAAAAAAAAAAATTGAAGGATGCCTACACGCCTAACCAGTAACTTGCCCGTTAAACAGGTTACACACCATTATGAATGGCAGTTATTCGCGCCAAAGCCAGATATTGCACAAGCTTTTATCATGAACACCAACACAGGCGTGCATGAATTCTTATTTAACTTTTTTGGGGGGGGTGGGGTGGAGGGGTCGTTTCAACGATTAAAACACCTATTTTATCTCCTTACCGAGTGCAATAGAAAAGGATAGAACGCCTCTTGGAAAGCGGTTTTAAATTAAACTGTTATTAACTTAAAGACAGGCGCTTTGAAAGAGTAAGGCTTCGACGCGACGCCACTGCTGAAAACACGCATGTGTACACAAAGCAACAATTAAAAGACTGCGCAGAAACACATAACACGTGAGAACAGCTCTTATGTTGTGCTTGTCGAGGTGGATTGGTCGTAGGTCATATTTCTGCAGACACCTAGAAATGGTGAAAGTCTCAGCAGTTGCTTTGTATGCTGTGACAGTTGTGCATATTTTTGACTGCGCTAAACGCGTCTGTTGTTATATTCCAGTGGATTCACATTCATTTAGACAGCTGCGCGATTTTGTGAGATAGACATGATGAAAGCCTGAAAACTGCTTAGACACAGCACATGAAATAGAAAAATAGGATATTATGACAACTTACCTTTTCGTCAGAGATCCCTTCCTTTGCCTGTCTCTTCATCCATCTCTCCTTTACAGAATAAAACGCTTTTTTGTTATTTCCTCAGAACTGCAAAGTTCCACGCTATTCAAGATGTAATTCAAAATTAAGTGACGGTCCACTGTAGCCTATAAGTCATCATTAAAATCCTGTACCTCTTTCTCTCTTCGTTTCAGCGACCATCCGATATCGACTATCGTTTTTTTCCTTTGCAATAAAATCCACCCGTGCTACGTAGCAATAAAAAACTATACTAAATTAATCATACGTGCGTACATAACGCTGCGACGAGAAACCGCTTCACAGAACTTCGTCGCCTTTTAATGCATCTTTTCCGAGTCCTCTGTCCTCCTCTCTGAGCATCACTTTCCCTTGTTAGTCCGAATGCATAATTCACGCTCGGTTCACAGCGTAGCGGTGACCGATTCGCAAACGAATCATTCATTTGAGTCGGTTCCCTGATTCATTTGAACTGATGTAGCCTACTGTACTGTGGGTGACAAGCTGAAGTCATAACTAATCCCCCCTTTTTTCACATGAGTGGCAGTAACAGGAAAACAAATGTATGCTAAATTGCAAGACAAAAAAAAAAAAACACTAAAATGCAAAGTGTAAATTATGAATCAAATAGCAGTAGCTATTTGAAAATATTTATCACTACAGAAAAAAAAAAAAAAAAAAGGATTTCTGGAAACACTTTGAAATGGTGACGCGAGGGAATCAATTAAATGAACCGTTTGAACGAACCGACTGACTAAACTGAATCGGAGTTCCCATCGTTAGAGAGCTTGCTGTATTGTCTCATTCGTGTCAGCTCGATTCGCCTGCCATTTCTCAGCGATGTCAAGCGCAGGATGTTTCAGCGCCCGTTCATCAGCCCAGACAGAGCAGGAGAGTGGAATAATAGCTTTATGAGCATAGGAAGTGCGGATATCACGTAGTGACGGACGTGGAGCAACGCAGGGGAGCGAGCTAGGCTTCCTCAGAGAGGGCTTTCTTTGTTATTTATCTGCGCTTTAATCTAGAGATGTTATCCCTGAAGTAATCTCGCAAAAAGGTCTTGCTGCGCAATTAAACAATAATTTACCACTGTACGGTGTTTTAGCTAAATGTATAATAGAGTAATTTGTAGCTCATTTTAATTGTAATTAATTAATTTAATTTAAATGATTTTATTTTATTTTATTTATTTATTTTACAGTGACACAGTTAAGTACCAGCATATACAATTATACACAAATAATATATCCTAAAAATTATTTGTTTGTTTATTTGCATTACAGTTAAAAGTATGCAGGGAGCTTAATTGTCATCCCAATCCAAAAAAAACAACAACAAAAAAACTCTCCAAAAATAGACTTCATTTTCTTCTTTCATGTTTTGTGAGATTCACATTCTAATTTGTCATTATGTTCTTCTCATTCACTTGAAAGACACACATAGAAATAATGATATTCTATGCAGTATCAGTTCAGTAGAAAACATACATTTTTAATTATTAGCATTTAAAGTAAATGCTTAATTATCATTAGTACTCTCAGCTATGCTTAGCTCGCTTCTGCAACAGCCTAATGAGCATCATAGTCCATAAATTCATCTGCAACCATTAAACAAACAACTTTTCCATTAATCCTACAAATCTAATAAATTATGTGCTTATGATAAAGACTTGAGAGGATGAAGTCTGCCAATATTAAGAGTTTAGCTGTGTTAACGCAACTGAGTTAACCTGAACTGTTTATAAACCACAAGCATCTCCATATGTCCTCAATGAATAGCCATTTTGTCAGCTGTACAGTCGTCCTTGTGAATGTGTGGGCAGCATGCCCAAGAGGCAAATGTTATGATGTGGGTTTGAACCTCCAAAGAGGGTTAAATATCCACACTCAAATCCTCAACATAAAATTGTGTAACAAACATAATGAAAAAAAATATTAGAATAATACAGAACACACCCTACAGCTAGTATGCCTTTTATACAGTATTTGCATAATAAAGTGTATCTACAGCCTTTTGATGTGAGCATATGCTGAAAGAGCTGCTGTTATCACACTGTGAATGCATTGGCATGATCTGGTGACCCTGTTTGGAAATGATAAATGGCTTGTCATTTTTAGGTTAATTGCATCTTTATTATACTTTGTTAATATACTGTCAAGGATATTTGCTACTCAGAGGAAATGAGAATTCACTAACTGTGAGCACCTTATGTACATAGCAGGTTAGTTTTGGGAATTTATGTCATCAGTGATCCATTTGACTCTTTGTTTTGTTTTGTTTGACTTTTTTCATGTCAACTTCTAGCTCACTGAATGGATTGAGTTTGAAGTATCAGTGAGTATATTTTAGTTAAAAATCATATTTTAGTTTGTTCAGATTTGTTGGTATATTAACATAATATCAGTCGATGTATATGACATTAAAATTATTTATATACCATTAAGAAATGTGAAATTTACATTTATTCATTTAGCAGACACTTCTATTTTAAGCAACTTACAAATTAGGTTAATGAAAGCAATCAAAACAACTAAAGAGATTTTTTTTTTTTTTTATGTTTTAATAAAAGCAATAAAAAGTACATAGAAAAGATAGATAATAAATAGAGGTAATATTAGAGGGTCAAGTTTTTATTTATTCATTTTTTTATAACAATTAAAAAGAAAACATGTACACAGAATAGAAAAAGTATAGAGAGTTCTAGTGATAGAGGGTCCAGTGTAGATGGAAGAGACGTTTCTTTAGATATTTCTTGAAGATGAAATTGAGTTGGGCAGGTCATTCCACTACCAGGGAACAGTTAAGGTTAAATTCTGTGAAAGTGATTTCATGCCTTTTTGGGATGGCACCACAATGTGCCATTCAATTGCAGGACACAAACATGTGGAGGGCACATAATTCTGAAGTTGTGAATTTAGACAAAGGGGTGAAGAGCCAGTGGTTGTTTTGTAGACATTCATCAATGCCTTGAATTTTATGCGAGCAGCTATTGGTAGCGAGTGCAAATTGATGAACAGAGGTGTGACAGGCACTCTGTTCAGTTTGCTAAAGACTACTCTTTAAATAGTTGCAGAGGTTTGATAGAACAGGCTGGAAGACCTACCAAGAGAGCATTGCACTACTCCAGCCAAGACAGAACAAGAGCTCGCACAGGGAATCATGTAGCATGTTCCAATAGAAAGACTCTGATCTTCATAATGTTGTATAAGGAACTCTGCAGTTTTAGCAATGTGGTCTGTGAAATTCAGTTGATCATTAATCACAACTCCAAGGTTCCTGGCTGTCCTGGAAGGAGTTATGGTTGATGCTCTTGGCTGGATGGAGAAATTATGGAGAAGTGTTGGGTTGGCTAAAACCACAAGCTGGTCTGTCTTGGTATGGTTGAGTGGAAGGTAATGGTTCTTCAGCCAGTAAGCAATGTCTGTTAGACTTGCTGAGATGCAAGCAGCTATTGTTGGATCATCAGAATGGAATGATAGGTAGAGTTGAGTGTCATCAGCATAACAGTGATTTGAAAAGTCATGTTTCTAAATGACAGAACCTAGTGATGCCATGTAGATAGAGAAGAGAAGTGGATCAAGAATTGAGCCCTGAGGCATCCCACTAGCTAGATGTTGCGACCTGGACACCTTACACCTCCAAGATACCTTTAAGGACCTATCTGAGAGGTAATACTCAAACCACTGGAGTGCGGTACCTGAGATGCCCTGTTCAATTTGGGCTGACAGGAGAATCTGATGATTAACCATGTCAAAAGCAGCGGGCACATCCAGAAAGAAAAGTATTGAAGATTTGGAAGCTGTTATTGCGAGTCTTAAGGCTTCAACAACCAAGAGCAGGCCAGTCTTGGTTGAATGTCCGTTTCTGGAGCCAGACTGGTCACTGTCCAGAAGGTTGTTCTGTGAGAGTAAGCTGAGACGTGGTTGAACACTACTTGTTCAAGTGGACAAGTAGTAGGATGATTGGAAAGTAGATTTCTGATGGTTTGGAGACTTCTGCCTCTGAGAGTGGAGAGAAGGACATAAGTGAATGTATGTTTGCTGTTAAGATGTGTTTGATAGTTTGTGATGTGGAGAATTGAGCATGGATAGTTGTACTTTTATTAATGAAAAATGTAGCAAAGTCATCCGCCATTAAAGTTAATGAAGGAGGCGGAGGACAGAGAAGGGAAGAAAATGTTTTAAATAGCATGCAAGAGTTAGATAAATTGTTAATTTTGTTGTGTTCAGAACATTAACAGTTCAGAAGGATGTTTGTGGAAAAAGTCAGATAGCCAGGGGGCAGAAGGGGTGGTATGGGTTGGCCTGGAAGAGAGGAGGCAGACTGTGTCTAAACAAGGCGTCAGAGTGGAGCAGAGAGTGTCAGTAGCACTGTTAGCATCAAATGATGAGTACTGTTTGAGGGGAAAGTGAAACCATAGCAGACAGCTGAGAGGGTGAGCGTGAGCATAGGTTACAGTGAAAATGAAACCATAGCAGACAGCCAAGAGTGTGAGCATGAGCATAGGTTACGTTAAAAGGTGAAATGTGGATGAGTATGTGTTGTATCAGGAACAATGTTGAGTTTAAGAGTGAGGAGGAAGTGATCCGAGGTGAGCAGTGGAGTAAGCAGCACATGAGCAGTGGAGCAATGGCTTGTGTAAATAAGGCAATACAGCTGCATGATACCAAATGCAATATACATTTACTTTAATGCCAACCATAATGACCAGAAGTGCACTTCAGAGTGGGCCACCATTCAACCATATAGAACTACCAAGCAGTGCCCTAGCAACAATAGCCAGACAACTGGATTGTGGCAGCAAATTTTGTAAGTACCACTCACATTTTCTTCTGAAAATGCAAAACCAGCTTGATGCTCTAGTTGGTGCAGAAATTACACACTTCAAACGCCTAGCCTTTAAAAAGGCTTTTATGGTGTCTCCATTAATAAAGGTTGGTGTGGCTGACAGAAATGTACTGTTAGTTTATGAGATGGAGGCCATGTTGTGTTCTCTACAGGAAGCAGTACTCCTTTGAGACAAGTCCATCTGTGGTGTTCTCCACACAGGTAAGCATATTCCCAAAACACATTAATGATTTAATGTATGTATTTCATGAGATGTAATATGTCATATAAGCCCTTAGAGAGAAAAAAAAAATGTAATGTAGGTTTTGCTGCTCTCTATCTCTCTGTGTTCCTCATTCACTCTCATTTATTGATTATACTAGAGTGAAGGTGATGTCATTGGCTGCACATCTTTTTTTCGATTCCCTTTTTCCCTCAACGTATGTTTCCTTGTTAAATTACTATCAAGAAACTGCTAAACTTAAACTATTTATTTTCACTCTTTCTAAACATGCATTACTTACTTTCTTCTGTGAAAGATATTCTGAAGAATGAGGTTACTGGTAGACGACAAAATTTAGACTTTTTGGTGAACTACTCCTTTGAAGAATTGAAGTCTGTTTCATATACTGTAGGTTAAAATCTTTGTAGTGGTCGTACTTCAATACCTGCTTATTTTAAAAATATAAAAAGGGATTTGGTGCCACTGTGGCTTAGAAGGTAACATTTTCACCTTATAGCATGAATGTCTTTGGTTTGAGTCACAGCTGGCCAGAAAATTATTAGGAAATATAATTTGTGAATTACTTTATTTGTGAATTATTTATAAAATTAGTAAAAAGTGGTAGTTTAGAGTCTTTCTGGCTACTAGTCATTGCAAATGCCTTTCTTTCTTTTCTTTATTTTTTTCTTTTCTTTTATTTTTTTTAACCTAAAGCAGCTTGTAATAAGCAAATTGCAGGGACAGTCCCCTGGGCTAACCTGCAGGCTTAAGTACGTTGCTCCAGGGAATCATGGTTACTCATGGATTATGGGTTTTTCATGTAAGGACTAATGCAAGATAATGATGATATAATAACTGCTTAAACACATACACTCTAAAAAATAATTCAGTGGATCTGTTGTTACT
>SCHK01442849.1:0-5000 GCA_004124795.1 Poropuntius huangchuchieni
AAAAAAAAAAAAAAAAAAAGATCACTGACAGTAAGTAAATCTTTGGTTTTAGTGATATATGGTTATTCTGTGAGAGGCCTGTGAAGAGATCCAAGGAGAAAAAGGAAGACAGAGGGCCGGACAGCAGCAGGAAAAAGCTGTTGGCGCTGCATTTCCGCTTGGTGGCACCTTGCAGAGCAATTTAAAGACAAAATGTGAAGGTGGCGACCTTGTGGCCCCTGAGGGCCCGAGCGCCTCTCTCCGCTTTACGGAATGATATGATGAGTTGTCACTGGAGCTTGTGGGCTCTAATGAGCTGTAGTGGGGCTGGGGTGGGGGGGACACGCAGGGGGTGTGACATCCTCATGATGGATAGAGGGGCTCTCAGGCCTGCGAAATTCCAGAGCAAGCAAAAAAAGCTGCCAAGGACTTGAACTCGAGAAGCGTACGTGCCAATGGCTCGCATCCAAGCACAGTGGACACAATGCAGAAAACATCCACGCTTGTTTATGTACGAGTACGTTCAAATGAGCAAGAAACAGATGCAGCTAAATCCACGCAGCCAATGTGTGCCGTTCGGAAAAGAAAGCTCGAAATGAGACAGAAGAACTTCAAAAGAATGTGGAACTATGATGATGTCACCGTCACTATAACAACCCTCATCCGCCCACAGCTCACACACACAAATGCATACAAACAAAACAAATGCCTAACTATGACTCTCTATGAAAATATAAATAGCAACTTCCCTCCTCTGTTCTCAATACAGAAAAACATAGTGCCAATTTTTTACTTCCTTCAAATAAAAACAACTCTCACATAAATCAATAAATAAAAAAACTCTCTCAAATGGTTAAAATAAATTAAGAAAAAAAAGTGTTCTAATGAAATTAAAAGCAGGATTATTTAACAACTCATTATTTTTAATAAAATATTTTTTTTCTGTTAATTTAAAGCAATAAAGAAAAATGAAATAACAACAGAACTAATTTTCTTAAATGCAAATTAAAACCACAGACTGAAAATAAACACCAAGAACACTATAACAGCAACCTTTGATCAGACACTTTTTAACTAAATGCACATCTTCAAATGCCATATCCGTCAATCTATCTCTTAGTTCTTCCTTATGAAACACACACAGACACATTCACAGACATCTTAAGCCACTCTGAAGCAGATAAAATGACAGTGCATCCTTTACCACAGTCCTGGCACTGAGTCAGTCTAACAGAAGCAGAGAGAAGATTTTAAAAAGGCCACAGGAGTGTGAAAGCAGCATGTGTATTATCGCTGAGCACTTACCCAGGCATTAAGACTGAATTGCCAGCAGCCAACCTGCTGCAGGAGAGACAGCCCAGAGGCCAGAGAGCCAGTCTTTCCTCCCCTCTCCTCCAGCCCCAGTGAAAGGCCTTCTCTCGGGTACATGAGCAGCGCCGCGGCCCTCCCCTGTCCTCTTACTCCCGCCAACGAATAAGAGTATTTCTCCTTTCTTCCCTCTCTTCTTGTTCTTTTTCAACCTTAGCTTCTTTCCCAAAACTGCTATTGTGTTTGAGCGGGCGCATGTGTGTGTCCCACACCAAAGGGTCGCACACACAGAAGTTCACGCGCATGCCATTGTTCGTTTTTTTTTTTTTTTCTTCTTTTAGAGTGGATCACAGTGAAAGCTGCTTCTCAGGACGTCCGGCAAGGCCTGTCCTCCGCCGGCGGATAATCACTCATTTCTCCGTCAGGTTTTCCTTCAGCGGTCAGCCGGTCCAGCTCAAAGTGATACGTTTTTTTTTTTTTTTTTTTTAAAGATGAAGAGAAATCTCACTTGGTAGTTATCAGAGCTGCAGAGATGTCTTCCCACAAGCAAAGAAACATGAAAAACCACTAGGAAAAAAAAGCTTATTATGGTTGTGCATGTGTCTGTCCAAGTTTGTGTGTGTATGTGTACGTGTGTGTGTGTGTTTGTGTGGGTTCTGCAGTGCCTCCAGGATGCCCAAAGACGAACTAGCAGCTTGAAAAGCCTTGGCTACAACAAGGTAAAGCGAGCAAGGCAAGGGAAGAAGACAGAAAGAGAGAGAGCGAGAGAAAAGACAAGAGAAAACAACATCCACAAAGGGAGGGCAAGATCAGCAAAGTGTGGCAAGCAGTCACTTAGCTGTGTGATTCTGACAGTCCCCTCTCTAAGCCCACCATCCGGGGGAGGACGGAGGAAAAGGGGAGAAAGGTATTTGTCTCCGTTTTGACATGGATGTGACATCAATGTGGGGTCTTGTTTCTATTGTTTTATTCCCTCTTTTTCTTTTTTAGGGGAATAAAGAAGCTCACACATTTAACTCTTCATGGCCTTGTCCTGACAAAACTGCAAAGGCCTTTGGTGCACCTACTCCACAAATCCTTTCTTTTAATTATGTGTATTTTTTTTTATTTTACTTTGCTGTCTTTAAATCATTTTTCTAAACATAAACCGTCTGAATTCACACTCTTCACCAAAAACCAAGGTATTGAAAAAACTAATTCAAAACTTTGTTTTATCACAATCTAAAAATGAGTACCTTTTTTCCCTTGTTTTTTTTATTTTTCAAACATAATTTTTATTACACTATTTTAAACTTTTCAAATTTTACATTTTAAAATACACTACCAAAAAATCTAAAACCAACTGTCATTACATCTGAAATTATTTTGTACAATTTTATTTTTTTCATACATTTAAACGAAAAAAAAAATTACCTCCATTTTTTGAAACTGAGAAAGTGCNATACATCTGAAATTATTTTGTACAATTTCATTTTTTTCATACATTTAAACGAAAAAAAAAAATTACCTCCATTTTTTGAAACTGAGAAAGTGCACATGCTGTTTTTCAGTACTTAAATTTTCCCTCCCTTTCTCCACGCCGCTTTTCGGCTGCTGTCCTTCGGCCCTAAATGCCAAAACAAAACCCTGGGAATGTCCTCTACAAGACTCACACAAAAGCCAGCCTGACAAGTAAAAGAGCCCCGGCAACGTGGCAGCTAATTGCCTCCCCTCCCTCTATTCAGCCGGACCGCCACGCTCCCACGGCCCCCCTCTGTCACACGTGCAATTTCTTAAGTAAACTAGCAGTTCGGCCGCCGCTGACCGGCAGCCTGCAAACACCCGCCACAATGATGACAACCCAAACGCAGCCATAAAAGATCAAAAACTACAACAAGAGACAAAATTTACAGTCATTCTTAATGTTTTTAAATAGGAGAAAATAATGAGGAGAAAAGTACATAATTCAATAAATGTAATGCTTTTAAGAACATTGAATAAAAACGATTTCCAAGGTAAACTCATATTGTAAAAAGACCTCTGCATAATAGTAATATGTGAATTTATTTTAATGCCAAAGAAATTAAATTAACAATTTCAATTAAGTATAATAAAAATAGATTTTATATTTTAAAGACAATTCAATATTACAATTATAAATTCTCTTTGAAACAAAGAGTAACTTATAAATACATTTAGAGATACATTCTGAATTAGATATGTCTATTAATAATACACATAATGATTTCAAAAAATTGTGTGTAAAAATAGTAGTTATATTTATAAAAAAACTAAAGACAATTATAAATAATATTTTGTAGTTGTTTCAAAATCTCACCATTTATTTTAACATTACCATAATAACACTGACAAAAGCTTATTTTAAGAATCTAAACTGTAATTGCTTCTTTAAATTTTACATCATAATTGAAATAACAATTTAAATTTGTAAGACATTTATAAAACTCTTTGCTTCGCAAAAAAACATATGAGAGACTGTCAGACAATGCAATCAAACTCAACACCCTTTCATTATCAAATCGTGTCAAGCTGTCACTTAACAACTTAAGTGATATAAATTGCAAAATGTCAGGCACATACACACAAACAAAAAAAAATCCAAAAGTAGCTGCCAAAAAATAATAAAACCCCTCAACAAATCCAAATGGAAATAAGAAGAATAATGTGACATGAAAATGTGAAATCTTACCATTTAAATAGGCTCTATATGGAATAGGGTCCTGATGCTGCTCGGTTCCTGGTTAAAACAAGCATGCTGGCACTCGCCGTAGCGCTTTGACTACAACAAGATGCACATCACTATGTCATCCACTAATCCACTGGAGGGCAGCACCACATCTACAGCAGCCCTCCAGCCCTGATTGCCTGAGCCGATAACACAAAATACCCAGAGACGACAGGCGCTCTTCCCCAACCCACAGCCCGGACGCTGGCGGCCGGTGCTGGACACCTTCAGCAAGGTCCTAGGAGCCCAGACCGGCTGCTCTCCTTCAGCCATTCAACAAAACACGGCGGCTTAGTCCTTCTCTCACTCTGCGGGAAAGGAAAAGAGCCCTCTCTCGCTCTCTCTCTCTCTCGGTTTCCCCTGCTCATCTTCATATCCTCTTTATTAAGCTCTTTTGAGTCCATCTCTTTTTTGGATGAGTTGAAAGGACAACGAGAAAAAAAAAAAGGGAGAAAGAACGCGAAGCTTTCCGTTCCCTCTCCTCTTTGCGCGGCTTGGCAAACATAAAGGTACTCGAGGCTCTTCTATAGGAGTTGCCCTAACTTGGCTAAACTCAAGCAGCAGGGTGTCCCTCGTCATGTCAGTAATCCCCAATGCCACGCTCCATTCACAGCGCCGGCGAAAATAAAACGCAAAAATAAAAAAAGTGCAGAAGGAGCCAAAGAGCGAGTAATCCGATCCGACCGGGAGAGTCTAGCGGCGGCCACCACTCCACTCAACCCCGCGGTCCTGAATGTCGCGCCCCGCCAAAAATTTGGATGTGCGACGACAAACGCATGAAAGCCGAGGGAAAAAATTAAAAGACGGCTCTGACATTTATAAATTAAAGAGGTCTGTGCTTGGCAGGGCAACTTGCGAGAGCATCTTTGGAGACGTCACGCTGAAAAAGTAAGTGCCCGAATTGAAAAGTGACACAAATAAAGGCTAAATTAACCACAACAACTGCTAAAACCGAGCAAATTCAAAACAAGCGAGTTGCTTTTCGGCA
>SCHK01442849.1:7500-14881 GCA_004124795.1 Poropuntius huangchuchieni
CGTGTCTTAATGCGCATCGAGAGAGAGGGAGAAGAAGGTGCGATGCGCGCGCGTGTGTGTCTGTGTGTGTGAGCGATGAAGAAGAGCGGCGAGACGCGGAGAGGGAGCCGCTGTGAGCCCGAGAGTGTCGACCCAGCACGATCACATCAGCACTGGTATCAAATTAACTCTCAGACTTTGAAACTTATTGATCTGCTATTAAGACACTGGTGAACTTGATGAAGTGAGTGCTGTAGGTGACGCGGTGGCTTCAAAGTCTCGCACAAGCCACATAAAACAACCTGCTTTGATCAAAGCAAGAGAGGGAGCTTCAGAGGAACCCCCAGTTCCACTCGTCGCCGATCCGCTTATGCGGACCCCCAGTCCAGTCTGATCCTCAACCCCCGTCTCCTCCAGAACAACCACCACTACATATACTAACCTGACAAATGACAGCAAAATGCACAGAGCTTTACGACACGGGTCCACGTGGAAACACAGTCGGCTCAGAATATACAGAGAAGCGTAATTCACAATGCATTCAAATAATTTGTTTGTTTGTTTACACCATAAAACACCATACTGAGGGAGGGGAGAGTATTAGCAATGTTAAAAATGCACCGGTAACAACATCATTGAGTAATAAAATATGATCCCTTTGGCAAATCTTCACATCTCAGTCTGCGCTCTGCTGATCACCGCTATGTTCGTGCCACTGGGTGGAGATAGTAGTTAATATTACCATTTCACTTGATAACGATTAGCCAGCATTGACAAATAACGTAGGGAAAAAGGTCCTTTTAAGTCCCGTTTCGTGGACAGAAAAAATATAACACATTTAAATTTCACTCTAGGCAGAAGCCACTATTTTTTTCTCTTTTTCTTTTCTTTCTATAAAGAAGTCTCACTAAATGGATTTCAATGAGCTTCTTTATAAACATAGGAGAAAAAAAAGCTCAGGTTTGCACACAAGTTCCTGGCCTAGAGGGTTTGCCTAAAATAAATATTAAATATTAACAACTAAATTAATCATGGGAAGGACAGTGTTTGTACTCTGGCTCCAAATCTCAAGAGGAGCGTGCCTTGGCTCCAAGTGCTAGCGCTAAGCTGTGTCTATGTAATTAAAAGCGTAAACAGATGACAAATAGGAGATATTTAAACATTTGCTGCGTGTTTCTCTTTCCTTCTCCGCGCTAATTTATTTAGTTAAGGGAGAAATCAAAGAGGGGGTGTTAAGCACTTCAGCGGGAGATGACAGTAGGTTTAAACACGGCTCAGGAACATGACAGCTTGCACGGAGCAGAATGAAAATCCTGACAATTGGTTTGATGGCTCTTGTATGCATTTTTTTTTTTTTTTCATTTTAATAAATATATGCATGTGTATTAAAAAAACAAAGACAAATTCTATTTAATTGAGCTGCTATATTGCAATATTCTGTGAATAAAAAGTAAATAAAAAATGCCAAATTAGGTATACAGTTCATATTTTTTAAATGGACTGCATGCTAAAAAAAAATCCGCAGTTATTTTCCATTTAAATCTGTTATTCTGTTGCCACAAACCAATGTCAAACCATAGCCCTATTGCACAAAAAAAAAAAAAACACTAAGAAATTCAGAGCAAAAAAATGCCTACGGCGCACATATCATTTTTAACCCACTTGCAATATCTAACTAAAAGTTATCACTTCCATTGTGACAAAAAGAAAAAATACATAAGGGGTGATGATGGGTGGAAGGAGAGGCAAGAGCAAAAGAAGGAGAAAGAGAAGAAGAAGAGGAGGGAAAAAAGAGCCCTGTGCCACAAGCATATATAAGAGAACTTTCACCAATTAGTGAGGAGAAACAGGAGAGGGAGCTGCCGCAGAGATGGTGCTCAAAGAGCCAGGCCTTGCGGCGAAGCTGTCATGTCGGCTGGATTGATCAACAGGCCTGCTATTTCTAATGGCATGTTGTCATGAAGCTGCAGCCATGGGGAGCCACCTGCCTCACTCCTTGTAGACAGCAAAATATATGTGTGTGTGTGTGTGTGTGTGTGTGTGTGTGTGTGTCTGTGCAAAAAAATAAAAATAAAAAGAGAGAGAGGGGCTTATGGTGTTTGTGTCTGTCGTGGGGGTGGGGGGGATTCCAACACCATACTTTTACTTCAACTAACAATTTGAGAAAAAAACTCCATACCTCCTCCCCGTTACTCTTCGACACCCTCCCTATCCCTCAGCTGTTGATATGACAGGTGCACTACTGCTCTTTTCTTAGCACCCAGACCGCAACACAAAGCCCCGGCTACGGCAATACGGCGAACGTTCGGAAACAATAGATTTAACGCAACCATTTTCCGTGTGGAAAACGTTCGAAAGGGTGCTTTTATGATCAACGTCTTTGATGCCACAACAAAATATCGCTAATTATCTAAACGTTAAAATAGCTAGCAAATACGCAAATCAGATCAAGCACAAAACAAAAAAGCGGCGAAACGCTTTCGAAAAACGAGCAAGGATGTTTCATGCTTCTGTGGACACAAACAAGTAGCTGTCCTTCATTTCGACTCTCCACGGGCGTAGAAGTGCTGCCTCGCTAACGATGAAAAGTCAAATAAAAGTTACAGAACTTTCGAGTTCAAGGTAGCGCTAGCCATTTTGAGTGTATGTCACGTACAGGTAACCTTTTTATCGGGTCCGCCTCTGGTCTCATCAGTCGATGAAATTCTCTGCCCGCGGCGGTGGCTTAGCCGAGGGACACCAACCAATAGAAAAATATTTCATTGTGTTAGCATTTCAAATGCCGAGTGGAGCGCGGGGGGCGAGGAGGGCCGGGAGAAGCGCTAACCGATCATTGCCAGTGGAATTAATTGGCTATTCCGAGAATAATGTCCCTTACTGTGGGTCCTTGGAGGGCTGAACACTAGCAGAGTCTACGATTTTTTTTTTTTGTTCGGTGTCTTCAAAAAAGGACCGCTTGGGGGTACTGGCCGCATTAGGGTTTTAGCTCATTCCCCTAAAGGGCGGGAAAAAAATAATCAGAGCCAGTGAACCGAACTCGGCTAATCCGCACCCTAATTAAAAACACAGAACCCCATTACACCTAGCCATATTGCCAATTGACGAAAAAAAAAAACTATTTTCTAAAGACAAAAACTACTTTCGTAATTTTTCGTTAACAGACGAAATTTAGTTGATAAACAAAAAACGGCAGAAACGTGCACACGAACGTCGCGAACAATGGATTGCATTCGGCTCACGGCCAGCGTTCGATAAATGGCTAAAGATGGAGCGACCGTGGTGGTGCTTCAATCCTTTTATTCAAGGGGATTTGAATTTAAGCTCTTTTCCACATCGGCCAAGCATATGCATTGACCCTAACTGATATCTGTGCATCTCTTAGACGTATCTTTATCTAACCTTTTTTAAAGCCCTGTGCCTTTTCAAACTCAAAACAGCATTAAGAATAAGTATTGTCTGGAGTGGGAGGGTATCCCTGGGAGACAGTTCCTTCGAATTGTTGGGCCTGGTTCGAGGCAGGAGCCTGCAGGATACACAGCTGCTTATGCACACCAGTCAGATGCTCTGAGTGCAAAGAGATAAACAAAACAAACCGCAGAAGAAGAAAAAAAAAAAACATTGTGAAAAAGAATAGCCATCCCAAATGTTCTATCTTTCCACACCGGGCTTCGGCGGGTGTCGATTTCATCCCACCCGAAGATGTATGGGCGATGCAGTGAGGCCCTATTATACGCTTTTCCTTTGCTCATTGTGAATTCCGTCAACGAAGTCAATCTTATTAACTTCCGCGCTGGTTCACACATGACATTTTCTTCAATTTTCTCGCCGACATCAAAAACATCAATTAGCAGCTCGAAAATAGGAAGGAGCGAATGACAGAGTACGATAACACAGACTTATTTGAAGCTAAGAGTAAATCTATTCTCCGGTTTCTGAATGTGTTCATTACAATTTTCAAAGAAGACCTCCAAATAGCAAAGAAATTAAATTTATCTCCTAGAAATGTCCAGATTTTTTTTGTTGTAATCCTGTCTGTTTCCCGCCCTCGATGTGTGACACAAAAGCGTAATGGTGCTGCATTCTCGCTCTCTCATTATAACAGATCACAATGCACAACATACGACTAAGACATCAACATTTTTCTGATTTAAAAAAATATAACAAATAGCACACATGTAATAAATAGCAATTCATATATATATATATGTAAGTATGTGTATGTATGTATGTGTATATATATATATATATATATATATATATATATATTCCTGCTCTTTCTGTCATACTATCGATCAGTTTCCTGTTATTCTTTTGTATCTCAAAATTCAAAGAAACATGATCCTGCGCATTAATAAATTGAGCTTTCCGTCCTTTTATTTTCTCCCTGTAAATAAAAAGCATGTAATTCAATAAACTTCTGATAGTAACCTTTAAGTAAAAGGTTATTTTTGCTGATAGCCAAACATTATTACACCGCTTCCCCGTGCTTATGTTACATCTCCAAGGGGGTGAACACAAGCAACTTCAGTGGCCCTGGAAAAACACTCTGGTGGAGTGCATATGAGAGGAGAAGTAGGATCACATTCCTCCGGCCCATTGATTTCTGATCTTTTGACATTATTTAGCTGCTTCCTATTTTCTCGGCTGTCTGTTTTTTCCACGTCGTGAAAGACAGCGATGTCCAAACAAGCGACGGTTGGGATATCTACTATCTGTCAAAGGCCTGGGCTCTTCCCGGCACTGCAACAGTGGAGAGTACTGACACAGTACCGAGAATCGCCGGGATGAAAATATCACTCTTTATAATGGGGCCTAATCAGATTTCGGATGCCATTTGCCTTCTAGCGAACGCTGGATGGGTGTCGTGGAGCTGCGGCGGTGTAACCTATACACGTCCCGTGCCCGTCTGCGCTCCCCGGCCGTCTGCCCCTCGGAGCGGAGTATTAAGAAGGTTACATTTATCAAATGACTGATCACCAAAGAGGATCAGTGAGAAGATCTTTCAAAGGGAGTGCTGAAGGAGTATTCTGACCTCCGACTCGGAAAGAAAATTTATTATTTTCATAATGCAATAAGAGTTTTTCTTGACAATCAACACTTTAGATTAACAATGGCTTTCCCCTCACAAAAATTGTTGTTATTCTACTGACGTGCTAAAACACACACACACACACACACACACACACACACACACACACACGCATTCACAAAAACAAACCCTAAATTAAAAATCCTCAATTGTCATTAACCCATTAAATAATTCATTTTAGTAATGAGTACTGAAGAAGAATCTGATTTTGGTCAGACCACCAACCTGGGCTTTAAAAATTATTAGCCTACATCTAAATAATCAAAATGGTGACAGTAATGTCTTCCAGTCTGACACTAATGGACTTTCAATGAGGTAAAAAAAACAAAACGGGGGCTGAGGGACTAAGGAACGCCTTTCTCTGCAGTCCCGATGAGGTTTCAGCCGGGTCTGTGAGGGCAGTGACCCCTGGTCTAATTCGGCTAACCTACTAAACCAACATAATGTGAGCTGTACGACTGCAGTTGTACTCTATAAAACAGCTTATCATAAAAATATACATTTTAATGCAATTGGAATGTTCATGTGCCGAAACACAGAAAGCATTTCTCCTTTAAATTCTAAGTGACTTCATAAGGATGTGCCACAAATTAATACAATCATCCATTCTCATGTGAACAAAGCCTTTAGCCACAGCACAAGATGTGCCTTCTAAATAACATCCTGTCCGGGCATCCTATTCTCATTTAGCGATTACTCATCCTTTGGCTAATTTAACCTTTAAAAAAAACAGGTCTGCTTCCTTCTACCATTACTTTTCTAATAACTAATTTTTTAGTTAATTTTAGCACAGCCATGTCACTTTAGTACTACCCTTTGCATCTACCTTTCCAATTACTTTTAGAGTTTGGGATTTACAAATTTGCTTTCATGTCCTATGTTGGCAGATAAGTCTCCAGCTCCTGGCCATGAAAGCAGCTTTTTAATGAGCTGCGCTGAGGTTAATTGGTTCGCTAAGATCCCCAAGTCATGTGTCTCAATATGAAATTAAGCCATTTCCTGGAGTTTCTCTGACTTATTTAATTAAAAACACTTCAGCCCAATTTTCATTTCCCACAGTATACAGAGCACGCTGCGGTACGCTTGGATTGGGACCTCTCACGTTTTTTTCTTTTTCCTTTTGAATATGCATTTGTTCGTCAAGGACAATTAATCTGGAGTGTGCAGCATGTACGATTAGCATGAGGGTATTCTCTCTGCCGCTATAATGTTATTCTACACTGTTATTTGTTATTTACAGCAAGAATAAAAGTCATTTTTATTGTCACATTTTGTATCAATTTTGTTTCCTTCCACATTTTGAATTTTCCCTTTTTTCCAACACATAACTGCACAAATTCAGTTGGTCAACCATGCAACAACGATGATGATTCAACTGCTAAATATGACTAATTATTGCATTACTGGCAAATGTTAATGAGGCTACTCTCTATAGTACATTAATTGACGGTCATCAAAAATAAATAAATAAATAAAAAAATCTGTAAAAAAAAAATATATATATTGTAAAAACAAATGTAAGATTTAAAAAAAATGTGTATTTATTGATTTATTTTTTCTTATTAACAAGATTTTTTTATATATATATATAATTATATAAATATAATTAAAAACATATAATAATTACAATAATATTAAAAATAATAATTCTACCAAATCAAAATAATTCTTCCTCTAGTAAAGCCTTAAAAATGTTAGCCTATAACAACAACAATAATAACAGTTTTTATTATTATTATTATATAAAAATATATATTATTATAAAATATCATATAAAAATCTAACAATAAAGAATTAAAATAATTAGTTTAATTTCAAAATTATTTAACAAAATTAAACTTAATTTCAAAATTATTATTGTTGTTAATAATAACAATAATAATCTGAGGAATTATTATTTTTGGAAGGGGAATGGTCCATAACTTTTAAAAAAATTATCTGCACCAAGACCCATTGCATTCTTGTTACGCCATCAGTATTAAACACTTATTATTAGGAGAGACATGAGGTGAATCTGCTCGTCTATGAGTCCCCGTAATTAACAGTAGGGTGAAAGTGTTAAGGTTAGCCTCTCGCTGATACGGTTCAATCCTCCTGACAGAGTAATTACGGGGCTGCTCAATAGCCAACCGTTTCACTAAAAACTAATTCAATCCATCTTCATTTCCTCAGCTCCGCCCCTCTGATTGATGGATAGTCATCATTAGTTGGTGACAAAACACTGAGTTGAGTGTGCAGAAGGAAATGTGATCATTCCTGAGCCACTGGAGGATGCGATCACACACACACACACACACACACACACACACACAC
>SCHK01442861.1:0-19287 GCA_004124795.1 Poropuntius huangchuchieni
TATATATATATATATATATATATAAAACATAAATTATTTCCTTCATAAATCTTCAAAATAATTTATTAATTTTGCTAATTTATTTGTATAAACATAATCTCTTTACCCATTCAGACATGTTTTCTACCAAACAATATTTCATTCATTCATTAATTTGTTCAATCAATCAATCAATCAAATGCTTTTATCATACTCGATTTTAAGAACAGATATTTTTCCATATATTTGATCACTGCATTTTGTTTAGTTCATCTTACAAAAGGACGTGAAAGTGCTTTAAACATTTGTAGAATATTTGCTAATGTTGCCGTCATACTGTAGCATCAACAGACCTCTTCCCTCAGAGACATACTGGATAACCATTGGCAAAGTGCCACAATCTAAAATCTTGGCTTCTACAACTAGAAAGCACCTCCCTTTAATATCTGGAGCACTGTTTGAGTTGAAATTCATATTAGCATGTAATGTGTATTGCTTTAGCACAATACTTTGTTTCCCAAGCAATACACACTGGAAGGGTAATTCCTATTCAAATGGATCTGCTCATGGAACACCATTCGCAGTTGTTCAATTTGGTTAACAGTGTGTATTTTGAAATGATACATAGCGATGCTGAGGCAGAGGTTATCTGTCATGCAGCATATGTAGAGAAAATCCCCATAAACCACTTGTGTAATAGTGCATGTGGCCTTTCCATCCAAGAATGAGGATAAATCCCTTCCATTCCCAGCATATTGCGAACAGAGATCACAAATCCATGACAATCAAGTTCTTCTTACCACCCCCTCCCCCCTCCTCCTTCAGCATATAGTGCTGACATGTAGACATGTTTTCAAACACTACAGTTGAACCACTAGAGTCACTTGACATATTCAAGATTACCATCAATTTACTCCTACTCATATACTGTATGTATTTTCTCTGGAGACTAAGATTTAAAAAAAAAAAAAAAAAAAAAAAAAAAAAAAAAAAAACAGTTTACTAGAGACTTAGGAAATATTCTGTTCTTATTGTTTAGGCTGCCATTGCACCAGAGACAAAACCAAACAATATATATATGGTTGTGTTAGTGAGTGAGTGAGTGAGAATGATGTATAATGTATGTATTTCTTCCCTTGTACAGCATGTTCTGGTTCTCCAGAGTGGAGAAATACAGTATAACCACAGTGATTCATATCGCTTACGGAGCTTCCTGTGACTGACAAGAAGAAACCGTGAATCTGACACTAGGACCACGTACACACTGCAAAAGTTTTCAGACAACCGCATACAGGAGACAATCCCCTAAATAATCATTCTGTGTTTCTATGGATTATGGGAGAAATCTCTGAGAAAATGGGGAAGTTGTGGCTTAATGGTTAGAGAGTTGGACTCGTAACCCAAAGGTCGTGGGTTTGAGTCTCGGTCCGGCGGGGATTGTAGGTGGGGGGAGTGAGTGTACAGCGCTTTCTCCACCCTCAATACCATAGGTGCCCTTGAGCAAGGCACCGAACCCCTAACTGCTCCCCTAAATAAATGGCTGCCCACTGCTCCGGGTGTGTGTTCACTGCTGTGTGTGTGTGCACTTGGCTGGGTTAAATGCAGAGCACAAATTCTGAGTATGGGTCACCATACTTGGCCGTATGTCACGTCACGTCACTTTCACTTTTTCACTTTTTTTTTTTTTTCCATATCGATATTTAGGGGTATTGCATCTGCAAAGAATCAATCTGGATTCCCACAGCAAAATCTGCAGTGTCACTTAAAATCAAATAACATTTGTGACAAGAGACAGGAATGTTATTTATTTATTTAATACATTAAATGTTAAATAAATTAATATTGTTATTATGGCTTTTTACATTATAAGACTGGAAATCTGGTAAAACAATACAATCTATAAAACATAATATAATAATTAGTTATATATTTATAAAATTGCAAAAATAAATGATGAAAGCATGATAAATAGTTTTCAAACCAATTTTAGAATTATCTTTATACTGAAATGTATTATTTATTTAATTATTTTATTTTAAATAAAGCAAGAGACTGTCCTGGGATGTAAATTTCCAAGTAACAATATAGAATACAGGAATTCCACATAGTTTTATTTTTTATTTTTTATTATTATTATTATTATTAGGCATAGAAACTGCCAAACTGGTCTCATAAAAATACGTTCCTCTGTGCACTTTCTGTGCAACACTGTTTTACGTGCTTTACTGCACGTTTCGCCGCAGTTTGAAAGAGAAATGTCCACTGAGTGGAGCATTTTTATTACGTAGATATAGGTACGTATTGTTGTGGTTTTTTTACGTTGCTTCAGTTACGTATTGCGGCGGTTCAGAATTCAAATATCCAGGGTCCGTCCCTAAAAGTTAATGCTCTATCGTGTTGGAAATATTCCCTACACCAAACCCAACCCTAAACCTACCCGATAATGTTAACAAATGCAAAACCGACTTAAAAAGTATTTGTTGATGCAACCATACCATTCAACTTCCTTGTATGCAGATTTGAACTGCTTTGTCAAACCATGATTACACGGGATTCAAACCGGAGCTCCTCGCCTCCTAAGTACGTCTCCGTACTCTGTGAGCTACCGAACAAACTTACAGCTTATTAATACTGAATTCGTAACATGATATTCTTCAAGTAATTGTGCGAAAATAACGCTTTGTTAATGAAAACTCTGTAAATTTGTGTGAAAAGGAGTAAAAGCTGTCGGAGGTTTACTGCCTCTAGTGTTCATTTCTTTTGGAAACTGCAGTGATATGTATTTCGTGTCTCCCTAAAACATGCACCCAGGTACGTAAATGCCATGAGACCAGGTAGGAAACTGCATGTATTATAATTATTTACAATTTATAAATAAACAAAATAAATAGTAATATGCTGTTTAAAATACTTCCAAAGTACTTTGTGTTAACTACCCTTGCACTGATGTTTAACAGCATTCTCTCTTTCTGTTCTGTAACACGAATTGCTGCTAGACTGCAAGAGTGTCAGACTGGTTTGTGAACAAGTCCGAACATGTAGCTCTGTCTCTGTGATTTGTTGCACCGCACATGGAGAAGAGTGACACGTGTTTCAGACTAGCTGTCAGTGTTCAAAACGAGTGGCATCAAGCATTAACAACTAGTTGTTCAGGATTAAGCAGATTTATGGAAAATTCTCTGTGTTTATGAAGTCTGTGTGTATAGAACAGGATTAAACACTAAGAAGACCACTGACACCATGTAGTGTGTATGTGGCCCAGGTCACACAAAATCAGGCACAATCCCCTCCAAGCTCAATTACTAATACCATTTCATCTGGTATGATGTGAAACTGAAAGAAGAAAAAAATGCTGTCAGTAAAATGTAGACAGTAAATACAATGAGCCACATTTATTCACATGTATGATGTTAACATATTACAAAAAGACGGAAAGATATACAGTTATAGTTCTCTTTTACTGGTATCTATGGTTCCATGAAGAACTTTACCATCTTTAATCATAGTTTTGTTTCTAACAAAATGATTATTATATAATTCAACACCCCTAAAATTTTTCATTTTACATTAGGTGATTCTGAAAAGCATGCTTTCAGCTCCCGAAGCCCTGTAAAAACAAATGAACTTCCCAACACCCAATTAAATTTTTACACCAAGGTTTTGCTGAATTATTTAGACAGCACGTGCCCTGGGCTCGCCGAGGTAAAAGAAAGGATGAGTGAGCTTAGCTTACATATTGTTTGTTCATCGGGCACGGTACATTGGGTGGTGACATAAATATACATGGCCTGCTCTCCACCTGATGCTTAATCTAAAGATAGCAGTCATGACACACTTAAACGTAAACCCTTACCCCTTAGAAAGCTATTGTTCCAGAGCATGAGCAGAACCCCCTTACAGCCACGACGGCGCTGAACTCGGGAGCCGACCGGAATCCATCCCCTGTTTCCACCATGCATAATTCACATGTCCATATTCAAGTGTATTCACCTATTCATAATGTAGTTAATATGCAAACAGTAGCCAGGGGCTAAAAGTGCGAACAAGGTCGGCAGTTGCTAGACACGATACATTGACATTTACTCACCCTCGTTATACAATGCAGAGCACTTTCTCTTTTATAACATCTCAAGTAAATAGAAATGGTGTGAATTGATGAGCTTTCAACTAAATTCACTCCCAGTGGTCCCTGTCACTGTGCCTGATTTCTTGCGTCAACGAGTATCCCGGCCTAGTTATAAACCACAGGGCTCCTGACCGGGTTCATGCGCTCGACTCCGAGCTGACGTGGTTCATTTCTCGTGTCACCCCGGTCGGGACACTCTGAGAGATTTCCGCAGCTTGGCGTGAGCACTGATTAACTTCCTGCGTCATATTCGAAGATTAATCGCTTCCTGAGCTCAGCACCTCGATGGAAGGAGTAATAAAGAGGCTGACAAGGTGGTGTTCTGGGAGGTGGATAACCGAAGCTGTGTCACACCGAATGGAGACTAATGACAACTTTCCCAACACGGATATTTTCCCGCTTTATTTAAAGTGTCGAGGGCCATTTACAGTGTCTTGCATGTCAGAAACATCTTGTTAAGTTGTCTTGTGTAGGCATAAGAAATTCAGTTTTTGTAGTTATCAGTAGCTATAGCTATGTTTCCATCATTTCCATCATCCAGATTTTTTCCTTTTTTGTTTGTTTTACATAGCTCTAGACCCATATTGTTACCTGAGTGTGCAAGAATCATTACAGAAACACACCCAGGGAAGTCTGAAGGATTATGGGAGGATATGACGCATATCACTGCGATTACACTGTGACCTCTAGGCCTCATTGCTTTTTATTTTTTTTCCCCAGACAAACCTTCTAATCTCCTCATATTTTTTTTTCCTTGCAGAATAAAACTGTATAGACACATTTTGCTGTATTCACTGGTGAATCGTCAAATCTGTGGCTATTCCTGGTTTGCGTCAGCACTGTCTGGGAAAAGTGAAGAAGTATCATATAAATGGGGAGCGGAACTTGTAGCAATGCAATAAAAAAACACAATTGCACTGACCTGACAGTAAAAACGCTTTGCCATTAAGCTGTATTTCATATTTTATTTTGGCGGCACTCTTCTGAACAACTCGTCTGAGCCTGTTATCGTTATCATCTCAAAAAGCTTTTGAGCTGGTCTCACTGTTTATCCGCTAAAGCTTCACATCTGCCAGTTGCCCACTCTGAAAAAAGAAAGGTTATCTTTATAGCCATCCTACCAAAGGCACTAATCAGCTATCGGGAACGAGCTCCGCACCGCGGATTCATCACAAGCCCACGCGCTTTATAACCCTCATACCTGCATTTCTGAACTGGTGAAACGTGTTCAGCCTTCAGGCCTCTGGCACTCTCTCAGAATCCGAGAGCGAGAGCGGCGTTACGACCTACAGCGAGCACATGTGAGTGACTCTATTCACGGCGATGCAATGGGCTGTGTGATGCGTGTTAAATGCCCACCCAGCAGCCGCCGATGCCCTCTCCCCAGATCTGCCCGCTTCCTTGACTTTGATGTGATGCATATTTATGTGCAACCTGCTCCACGCCATGTGGACACATTAACTTTGAGGTCGTTCACCCGCAACCTTCGCTTACGCCACCATCTTTCAGGTTCACCGGTGCTCATGATCGGCCAATATTTATTTATTATAATCTCCCTTCACCCAAGGTAATTAATTAATTGCCAAGCAGCTTGAAGCTGTCAGCCAGTATGTTTTGGTGTCACAAGGTTTCCCTCCACCTAGTTATCTGGTTTCCTCCCAGGATTACAGTAGAGACAACTAGCATGAATATTTAAAACGCATTCTAATTAAACCTGGGTGCATGAAGCGCACAAGGGACAAAGGGATCTGAAACCGAACACTCTTCTTCGATTGAAACACGCTCTCCGCGCTCCTGCTGATAAAGGCTGGCAGAGAGGTGGCGTATTGTACAGGGGCGGAACTGTCCGGTGGCTTTAACTCAACAGGTTGAAGAAAGGCAAAGGCGGAGAAAGGCAGCGGCTCACTTCTTCTGGACATTTAATGGATATTCAATTATTGATAGCTCCTGGGGATCTGGTTGTGCGTTAGTGGCTCCGGCCGAAGTAATTCTGTTGTTTTCCACCGGTGTATTTTTAAGCAGAGGGAATGGGACACATTTTAATCAAATGTAGACGTGGTCTAATAGGTAACAAACAAATTGCAAGTATAGGAATCACACTGAATACTTGCAGTGAGCTCTAAAAGTCTGCGAGCGCTATCATTTTTGTAATTTAATATGTTTTTTTCCCCTCAATTTAAATCAGCATGACACTGCATAAAAATTAATTTGATAATGTCTTAGCATTTGATTTGTTCTCTTTCACATTAATGACAGCAGCACATGTGCTTACATGAATTTCACAAGACTGATTACACTTGATTTGTGAAATTGAGCACAATTTCAAATATTTCCTTTCTTCTTGATTGTTTTCTGTGTTGTACTCATTTATTTATTTGTTTTTATTTATAGACTTTCTATTTACAGGTTCGACTTTTGAGCTCCGCATTTTTAGGCTCTCAGACTATTAGACCCCATGTGCTGTTTTGTTTTGGGTTTTTTTTCTTTTTATATACTATATCTTACATATGTATGCAGCCTTTGCTATTTTTTTTCTTCCATGACTTCGTATTCAACATGGAATATTTAATTCTTTAAATAAATAAGTAAGGAATGGACTTTCATGGTGATGTTTTACCAACAAATTGTATGATTTTTTTGTACAAGTTAGATCATGTGAATTCATACAAAATCACACTTGCACAATGTTTTTGAATTCTCATGAGACTAGATCTCTCTCATGTGTTAGATCTCTTTTAAGCATTTGCCTTTTTTTCTCATTTACCATCATTTAAAGCAACTAACTTTTCATTTAATTTTTAGAGCAATCTCAAAAATCTACTTTAAATCTGATAGCATATAAAAAATTTAAAAAAGACCAAATAAAGGTCATTTTTGACTCCACTTAGTTGGACCGCACATTTTCTGAAATGACTCTAAACTGGCTTTTTAAGAGTTTGAAAATGTTTCAGAGACCAGTATACATTTCCTGAGCAGGTTGAAAGTCTTTTTGAAATCTATGAGAGGATTTATACATTTATATCTGGGATTTGTCCAGGTCCTTTATCCCTTGCATGTGGCCTACATCAAAAGAAGAGAGGTTGTTTGGTTGTCTGTATCAGCAAAGAAACATATTTCTCTGGAAGGTGGCCTTTCTGTGTGATGCACTGCAAGAACATGATGGAGGTGTTCTGTTTGAATGCATATGTGTTTGTATGTGTGTGTGTGTGTGTGCTTGCGTGCATGTGTGTGTATAAGCCCAGCACACAGCCGCATATGCAATGTGAGTGATCAATCATGTAGGAGTCACCATATGTATAAGAATGAATATAATCTTTCCTATTGAGCTATTTGATACTCGATAAGAGCACAATTCCAGTTCCCAGACGACGGTTGTTCGGATGTATCATTTCCCATCGTTGGGTGTGAGTAACATTTCAATACCCTGCTGAAATTTGATTAAAGGTTGACATGAGCATAATAAGAATTAAATGCCATGCCAGCGGTGAAAATGTATCCCAGTGGAAGAAAAACTGACTGAAATTTCGAGAGCAGGAAAATTCCAAACTCCCACTCCCTCCCACCTCACCTCAATGTCATTATTCCTGATCTGGCAGAGCTATTTTTGACCGCCGCCTAATTAAATGAAATCCTGTGAGGTGAGGACATAGATAGGCTGAGATAGAGGATTGTGGTATTTTCCTTAGTGGGGCGGATGATGGCAGAGGATCACAGAGTGCTGTGGTTATGGATAGAGCCGTTCCCTCTTTAGAGAGCACAGTGGAGGGCTAGTTGCAAAAGCACCAATTAGCAAGAAGTGGATTGTGCGCTCAGGGACATGGACATCATTAACGGTTTATCCGATAAACCATATGATTGAATGAGCTTGCAAATTTGTAAAGCTTTTTGGATTTCGTATACATAATTACATTCCGTTTACATTTTTAATAATACTAAATTGTAAATAAGAGACTGGTGGTAGTTTTATTTATTTATTTATTATCGGCAGTAGATATTTTTTACTACAATGAATTAAAGACTATTATATATTTTATTATACATCTCTCTGGAATGCTTAATTTTGAATTCACCTTACACTATTTGTATCATTTGTCAGAGGTATTTTTCGCTGACACCAGTAGGTGGCGACAAGTGACCGTCTTTATAATTAGTCATTTGACTCATTCACTCAAATGATTTGATAAAATCAGTAAATTCATTCAGTAACTAAACAAATGAGGAGTCCTTCTTAGAATGAGAGAGTCTAGTAAGCCGGCGTTTTTTTTTATGAACTGGAATGTGTGCTAAGGTTTGTGGGAGTTTTGAAGCTGTAAATGATACACTTGATGAATTCAACAAAATATACTAAATGAAGGAAAAGAAACAAAAGATCCTTCAAATTGGGATGGCCTTCCAGCTGAACAGCACCCTGTCTTTTGAATCCATCATTGAATAATTCACTCAACCGATTTTTTTCAAAAAGTATGGAATCACTGAGGAACAAAACTATTGTGTGTAGCGATTTTACTGTGTCTTTGTTTAGAATATTTTTTGTTCTAAGGCTGTCAAAATTAATGTGTTAATAACGCATTAACGCATTAATTTTATTAACGTGCGATTAACGCAGTGCATATTTTTTGTTTGGAGATTCTGACAATGTTGCCAACTTAGCGTTTTTTCAGACCCCTTTAGCAAAAAAAAAAAAAAAAAAAACGCCTAGCAGCCAACCTTTAGGATTTGCCTAAACCTTATTTAGTATCTGAGACTCACTGGTACTGCCGCGTGAGTGCCAGATCTGTTTTTCCGGCTATGCATAGACCTCTTTCTCTCTCTGTGTGTCTGCATTGTTCAGCGAGCGGCCGAGAGGAGCAGCACTTTCAGTTAAATCAGATATTATGTTTCTTCTCTAATTTTACATGCAAGTATAGCTGAAATCACAGCACAGCTATTGTCTTTATCTTATGTGTAGCCTATTTGATTTTATCAGACAGGCGACAACTCGATTATAAATCAGGATTTTTGTGCAGATTATCTTGGAAGGGAGAGCTTTTTCTGTTACTATTTCATATTCATTCCGTTGCCTGACAACAGATACAGTAAAATATATCAATGAAAACAGTTTTATTGAGAATTTAGCTGCACCAAAATACAGTATGTGGGCACAGAGAGGAAAACAAATTTAATAATAAATAATAAATGTACATTTTGCATGTCCTGCAAAACTGTAAAATGCTCAGTGCAAAGATAGCTCAGTGCTATTTCTATGTTCTTTTTTTTCTTGTGTCTAATGGACATGGACAAATTCTTTGAAAAACATCTATGACCTTTTGTGTAGTCTTCATGCTCTTTGTTAACTATGGTTCCACTAATAATAAACATATATTGCATAAACCATCCATATTTGTCAATGCTCATTTTGATTAGAGTATTAAAAACTTGAAAAGTATTCGTTTAAGTTACATTAATCGCGAGTTAACTCATGAAAATAATGCGATTAATCACGATTACATATTTTAATCGATTGACAGCCCTAGTGAAATTCATTGTTGTCCATACCTACTGTATGTCATTATGCTTTTATTACATGTATTTGTTATTTTTCAGTAAGTGCTGTTTTTTTCACAGTGGCTATATCATTACAGTATGTAGGCTATATATTTCATAAAGTCCTTTCTGTTGTTTTTTTTTTTTTTTTTATCACTGCAAGCATTGTATGTTAATTGTTAGTGTTCTCAGATGGAGGTTGCCAAAGCTGTGCAGGTGTCAGTTCCTATGTCTTCACTTTGTTGTCCAATTGGCAGGATCACAGTGAGCTGTTTTGATTTGTTTCCTTGGCCTTGACAGAGCAGTTGAACATTTTTCTTCTTCATGTTGATAGACTGAGAGCGTCTAGACATGAGCACTTCACGGGTATTTTGCATGCATGTGTCACGGTTTCCTGAAACGTTAAGTTGATTTCACTTTACTGCTCGTGTCTTTTTTTCTTTTTTTATGTAAAATATGCTTTACTGTAAAGTGGTAAATTGTTAAATCCTGAGTAATTTGCTTATTTACTTAATTATCCTAATTTTTATTGCAATTAATCAGTTCGCAGTTCATTAAAAAATACACGCAATCAAGATCAAGACCTGTTTAGTTAGATTTTTCCATGAAAGAAAGCTAAAATAGTGACTTGAATCATGATTAGGAACGTCTGCATGTACCTATATGTTCTTACTGCAGCATACGTTTGGTCTCTCCTCTTTAATCTTCTCCGCAGCTGTTAATGTTCACTGAAATGAACCTTTTTTTTTTTGCTCAAGAAACAATTGAGCTTAATGGCTTTGGGCATGATTGTGTTCTCTGTGATTAAATTGCTGCCTCCATGATGTTTTCTCTGAAATCATTGTCTGTTTTAGCTTTGCATGTTAACAGTGCAGACAATCTACAGTAAGCTATCTATTTTCTCTAAAAACCTGCCCACAAACACATAACAAATAATTGAAATGATGCACAACATGATATTTCTTAGTTAATGTCACATAGGAGAGCTTTGCGGTTTCCTACAGTATGTTTTGATCATTTTAAAAGTTAATTTTTGGTTTTTCATTTGCACATTGATGTTTCTGCCACATGCAAAATGTGCTTGTATCAGCTACCAATGGGTTGATGCCTGGTAAAGTGAATGAAATGTCCGGTAAGCTATGAAAAACGTTTGCATATTTGTATCAAACCATAATTATTATAATACACAGTGAAGTTTAAAAATTTGAGACCTTTTTTAACCCCCCATTTAACCGTGCTAATAAATAGATGCTTTTAGGATTAAAGCAAAGGAAAGTAGAACGGAAATGTGATAGTACAGGATATTGATGACATGAATTTAGATGATCCGATGTTCTTGATTTTTATTAAAGCACAAGATGGATCATTCTCAGGTCATGCTGGATAACATCATAATGAGGTTCTGTTAGACTTAGAAAAATGATGAAATTAAAGCATTTTGCTTTGCTTATACTGAACATCCACAGAAAAGTTTGAAGTATCTTCCCACGGTCGTTTTTTGGCTTTAAACCGACAACCAGACATGGTGTCAAAACCACAGATTGTGTGGCTAAAATCTGTGTCCCTGCAAAGCTTTATTGTAACAGTTTCAGATGACATTGCAGATGGGCCTTGCTGTTGGCCTGCTCTCATTTTGTTGACACATGCCAAAATCTCGTCTACATTTGCTTAGACAGACACAGCAGATCTGGTACATTGCATTCTTTCAAACCTAGACTGGCTTCAGCTGAGACATGGCAGAAGTTTGCTCATGTCGGCACTAAATTTGCAGTTTTTAGGCATGTTAACCATCACACTGGAAAAGGCAGTCTTGTTGTGTTTGCAGATTAATTTTTTATTAATAATAACAGTTTATGTTTATTTTAGTACAACTGCATGTGTTGTCGGCAGTCTGTTTTAGCACATTATCAAGCATATCTCTTCTGAAATACTGGTCTCCTTAAGTTTGAATTCAACCCATGCTGCAATAAAAATAAATAAAAAATAGAAATATATGGAGAAGAAGATGGAGTATGAAATGAGAAATCACGGTAGTTCCAGACACTATATGTATAATGCAGCATTTTTCGTCTGGAAGTTTTTTAAAATATTGGTATATCTGTGTTTGTCAAAGTAACTATCAATCCTCATTTGGTTCACACTTTTGACTCGAGGTCTAAATGCGAAACTAATTCAATTATTAATAGCATGTTTTCTCTAAATCATTCTTTTAACAGGAATTTTGTGATTCAACATTTAAACAACAATGTAAAAAAGTTTCATCATTTACAGGAGCTGTTAATTTCAGCGATATGAACAAATGTTACAATGGTTACAAAATGTTACTAAAGTCTTTTTTTTTTCACATGAATCACATGAATGCTAGGTAAAAAGTTAGTATTACAGCAAGAATTTTGAGCCAATATCTGCCCCTATGCAAAGTAAACACAGGCCCTACGTGTAGAAACAGTTTGATATTTACTTAGGGGGTGGAGAGAAACGTCAAAAAGTCAAAGTGATAACCGCTGAAAGGCTGACCTTTCGTTTACGATACATTTATTGTGTAAGGAAAAAATTGCCAGAGTTTCGAAATGCCAAGCTGCCCTCCTCCACAGAGATAGAGGAGATTACCTGAGCCCGACTGCTTCACCCCGCTGCCCAGGCTGGCGCATGGGTCTCAATAGCGTATTGATGGATATAATCACTTTTCATTGTTTATTTTTGCTGATGAAGTATCGATATATTAATGGAAAACTCAAATTAGAGTCATCCCTTGTCAGGTGCCTGGCCAACTATCATAACAGCACAAACAAAACCGCTCATGTGGCTGTCTTCCCCTTTCCTGTGGGATTCCTGGTGAAGCATATTAAGCCACAGTGGGTCACAAATGAAATTGACAGCTGAGTAAATCTGACTCAGAGCTGTGGGAGAACTCATGCAGCAAAGCACCACGTAGGAGCATCACTTCTTAAACTTCTGGAGGCTCTGGCCATGATAAACATGTATCGAGCTCCCACTGAGCAGCATATTACAGGATCGCTGTCTGTCTGCTGGCCGGCTCAAGTTTTTCTTTCTCTAGTTGTCGTCCCTACAGGCGGATGTGTCAACCTATTTCAATCTGGGCTGAAGCTTTTCGAAATGCATACCATTTCCTATCTTAATACATGATAGAGTTTTGGTCAAATTTCCTGAAAATGCTAATCCGATAAATGCTCAGAGGTGCTCAGAACTCTCTGAAGCATGAATTATTAAGTCGTAATATCATTAATAAGAAAAATGTCATTTTTATTTCCTTAATAATGTCATTTTTCAATCTTATATAGAATGTGTCTAAGGGTCAAAGGTCACCTATAGTTAGAGTGGCCATACGTGCCATTTTTACAGGACACGTCCTGGACAGGATTTCAGCATTTGTCTCTGTTTTCCTTTTGTCATGAAGGTAATGATTGACCAATAGCGTGCAGGTATTTTACATAATTGACCAATCGTGGTGCGTGAGAAGGTGGGATCTATTGGAGCACATATTAGGTGTGTTCGTTCATTCATTCGACTTGACGCACCGCTGTGCAGACCAATCGTGGTATGACATCAAAGTAGCGAGAGTGATTCGGCAGCCAAAACCTGTTTTTTTTTTTTTTGTATTTGTTTTTGTTTTGTTTTTTAGGCAAAATAGAAATCTTGACCAGGGGGTCATTTCCTGTATGACGATGTAACTCGCTGATTAACCACCATACTAAGATGCATTGTTGTGGAAACAAACAACCTAGTCACGAATGTTTTATCTCCGTCATTTACATTAGTTCAACAACATAGGGCCATTGTTAGTGACGTCACACGCATGTGTTGGAGTAACAACTTCTGATTTTTACCTGATTAGAGATCTCTGAGTCGCTGTTGTATGGGACCTGATGACTAATTTAATATTTTTTTGTTTGTTGTCAATTTGCTTTATTTGATGTTTGATTTATTACGGGTTTTCTCTTACGTCATACTCCAGGGTTCCCTTAGGAATTTGTGCACACGCACACTCTTCAAAAACCACGCTAATTGAGGAAAAACACATACATTAAAATGCATTTATATTTATATAGAATGGAAGATATAGATTATGCTGTATGTTAGCTAGCTTATTGTGCCAAAGAGCATATTTATTTAAGCCCACATGTCTTACTAACAAGAAACTATGCTTCTAACCACAGGTTAAAAGCTGTAGTTCCAACAATGTAAGTTTGCGACGCTGTTTGCAAATGTTGCGACCATAGTTGGATAACGATGCTTTTGTATGGCCACCCTACTTATGGTGCTTTGGATAGAATGTCAAACCCTAAAAATTGCTTGCACTTTTTTCTGTCTCAGTTTAAATTATTTTATTTTAAAAGATCGGGATTGTGTGGTTTTATTTATTTATTTGCGTCTGATGAAGAGCCTGTGTGCTCAAAACGTCACACATTTTTGTTTTTCTTTTGGAGTTTTGTTGTTGGCGACTTTACATTTAACTTTTATTTATTTATTGAACATAATAGAAAGGACAAATTAAATTGATCAATAGTGACAATAAAGACATGCATAATGTTGTAAATTAATAAAAAAAAGACATTGTTTTATTAAACTTTCTATTGACTATTGAAAAAATACTGTTTCTCATTAATAGCAATAAGAAATGTTTCTTGAGTAGCAAATCAGCATATTAGAATGATTTCTGATGCTAAAGACTGATGCTGAAAATTCAGCTTTGCATCATTTTAATACGTAATTAAAAAAAATCACTGACCCTTATATAATATATAATATATAATAAATCTATATTCTAAAGAAAAACAGTTTGAAATCTTTAATCAAACTTGGAATGTGTCTTCCATTTGTACAACCGTGTGTGTGCCCATAAACTGCAGTTCTGACAACAAAATGAGAATTTTTGCAATGTCACTTTTCTTTTCTACAATAAATTCATGTCTGAAGTGACTGCTTCCAGTGTGAAGTAGCAGAACAGATCACATGACCTCATAATACCTTATTTTCAGCAATTCACCAGGCTTTACAATATTGAAGGACCACGGTTAAACAATACGCACAATCGCCTTGTTTTGTTTTTTTTTGGATCCAAGCCCAGTAGGCCACAATGTGACTGCTACTGCTATCTTTGTGGTTAATAGAAACCTTGCGATATTTGAGGAGGCACAAGACTCAATTGGAACAGATGAGACACAGCGGATCTGTTGTTGCCAACTGTGGAGTGGACATTAGTATCCCCTGCTGCCCCCTAGTCCATACAAAGATGCCTGTTCACTTCTATAACCATCAAAGTCTCTCATTTATGATTATGTCTCTCTCGTTTTCTTGTTTTTTTTTATTATATCTTAACACTAAAAAAGGTAAAACCACTATAAAATACCGTCAAATCTATTACTCTAATTTATATCTAAAAACCCCTGCCACTCAGACACTTTCAGCCTTCCTAATGAATGTGTACGTCTTCCATGCCTGAAGGCTTAGTACCCTTTCAGACTACAAGAAAGATAAACAGCTTTAATCATCGCATGTGTACATATGTAGATAGTTCAAAGCCATTTTTGCCACTAGACTCCAAAGTTCTTCGCGGTAATCCCCGGTAGACATTCTCCCAGCCACGCTCATCCACTGCAGGCGACGTTCCACAGTGTCATCTCTTCTATCTCATTACCCTATTTCAACAGACTGCCTGTCAATCAACATGTTTGCCAGCTGGAGGGATGTACTTTATTAGATTGCTGTATGATTGACGGCAACGAGGAGCAAGGGTTAAAAGAAAGCTGTAAAACATGTGGAATGAGGGCGACATTTCTCTGTTTTGCCTATTGGGAGAAGAGACTACAAAGAGAAAATAAGCCAAAACAGAAGAACGGATGCTTTGGAATCTTGTCATTGCTCTTTTTTTAACTTCTTCACCCACTGTGTTTTTACATGTGGATTGTAAAAACAACCAGAGGAATAAGGATGCACTACTGATATCCTTTACATAAATTGCATCTCATTACTCATTCACACTTTCTGAAAAGTTGAAACTGAGCCATTACTCTCTGTCAAACATGGTAAGATTGTTCTTTTTTTATGTCGTTGACATCCGCAGTGTCACATACACTAATGATATAAAATGTTCTTTTCCACCATGTTTAAGTTTTATTTATTTTTTTATCAGTGACTCGCAGAAACGCATACATAAAATTATAGTCTTAGTGAGCGAAGAAACAAAACAAAATGAAAAAAAAACATAAACAAATGCAGACTAAATATAGATTAATAATCTTTCTAGATGTAAATAAGGCAAGGAAAGGTATAACATTTAAATAAATGAATGATAATTGTTGATTCCTGCTCTTGTTAGGCAGTAAGTTTATGGTGAAAAAAATAAAAAATAAAAAAAATCTCTGTACACATTGAGCACCGACATTAAATGTGGATTAAATTAAAGCATTTTCAACCAACCCAAGTGACAAAACTGTGTACAAAACAAACAACACTTATATGTTTTTATTGTCACCCCCACTATTGGTATTTTTTTCTTCTTCTTCTTGTTGCTAGTTAAAAATAGGCAGTTGTTTAACATATCAAAGACGGAAACTTGAGAGAGGCAGACACAAAAAAAACAGAACAACCCCCGTATTCACAGAGCAAAGGCTGTCACTTCACACTAAACACCCAGACTGAAAGTGTTTATGCCATACCTTGGTATAAACAGAAATTTACAAAATATGAACAACTGCGACAATGCTGCCCAGCTTATAACTGAGCGAAGCCCCTGGGGGCCCTTTGCTGTTTTACTTCTTGTCGAGGTGGGGATTTCTTCTGATTTCCGGCTCTCTAAGCAATAAGCTTCAATAATTTTCCAAACTAGAAGGTGCAAACCAACACTGTTATAGTTAAGGGCTTAATAAATATCAAATTTTTCTTTCACGTTGATTCAACAGATGTTGTTTTAGGCTCCCGAATGTTAAATTAGGCTGCAATGAGTTCTGTGTTCAACAATGTGAATATTAAAACATTTGGTTGCAAAGTGACACGCTCACACACACACACACACACACACACACACAATGGAATAAACTTTAAAAGCTTTAAAAACTTTTTTCCGACACAGAGTCATGTCTATAAAAATATGTATTTATAATGGCTTTTCAGAGCATGTAAACATTAAAAACAGTGCATACAAAATAACAGTCTGTTGTTTTAGATATCAAAAACGGTAATTTATAATTTAAAAATAAAAATTAAATTAAAAAGTATAAAATAACTTTCCTGAACTGATATTTATTAGAAACATGCTTGTTCTTGTTTTATTTAAATTATTTTGTTACATTATTAAGTGTTTTAAGAAGTTGAATTTTTTTTTTTAGTTGGTATATATTTTTTTAACTGTTCTCCAAAGCAACAATTCAAGTACAGAGAGAAAAACACGTTTATTAAATTTGATTTTTTTAATTATTTTTTTTATTTTACCGGAAACCGGTTTCAGAGAGAATGTGACAACCTCACCGTTTTTCCAGCTCGCCCCATCTCCCCTATATCAGATCATGCGCACTATGAACTAAATGTAAATCTATACATATAAAAAGCTTGGAATGCAATCCATTTTATGTGCTAAATCTCACTTATTTCTGCCAGATGAGGGCGCCGTGTTTGATCTTATTTTTTTCTTGGTTCAACATTAACCCACTGCAGATCCACACAGGACACGACAGACACGGATATGTCTCATCTTTGTCCACTCACTCAGATATTTTCCTATTACATCTTCATATTATACATGTTTAATCATAACCGCTTCCAACTGTGGAGCATGCACGGCATAAAGTCAATTAAACACATGCATGAGCACAAATCAATGTTCAGGTTATTGGAAAGACTTAAGGAGTCGATAAAACGGCGCACCTGTTGTCTATCAAGAATGAATCACCATCCCTGGCGAACTGTCAAACTATAAAGATTTATTGCTGTGCGGGCAACAGCTCAAACTACTGTGGGTGACTTTGCCGCAGTTTCTGAATGCGGTGCCACGCAATCTTAAAATTGTAAAATAAAGAAAAATAAAGAATCCCACGCGTTAAATCCTCCTGCTGCTGCCAGGCAACCGAGCGCGTACAAACTGGCCTTGATCCAACTAAAGATTACGCGTCACCATTTCCAGAGATCCCTTAACGTAAGACACATGAGAAAGAGAGCTCTATAATGCTCACTATTGAGTGTTTCAGAGATATTTGAAGTTAAATGATGTTATTTTCGACCTCTCAGTCGCCCTCCCTTCTCTTGCTCTCTCTTTCTCTATAACACACACGAACACGCACGCGCGCGAGGGTAATAGAAATATTGTAAAATAAAGAACAAATAAATAAAATAAAATACACAAAAATACGCGCTAAATCCTCGCGCGCTGCTGTCAGGAAATCTGTTACGCGCGTAAGGAACTGGCCGGTATCCAACTAAAGATTACGCGTCACCATTTCCAGCGATCCCTCAACGGAAGACACTAGCAGAGCGGGTTATAATGTTCACTAGTGAGTGTTTAAGGGGTGTCTGAAGTTGAATTTTGTTCCTTAATATTTTCGCCCTGTTAACCCCCCTCCCCTCGCGCGCTTTCTCTCCCTCTGCCTTTCTCTCTCCCTCTCCCTCTCTCTCTGCATCTCTGCATTTTCTCTCCTCCCGCTTCACCGTGTGGGAAGCTCAATGCAGCAACAAAACCAACATACTTAGAAGAAGACGAGGTGGAATAGTTGGTTTATAAGACTGGTCTCATTATTCGGACGAGGACTGCACCAACAATACTTATTTTGACGATGTGGTGTAGGGTGACATCTCTTTTTCGTATTTTACTCAGCCGAATTGTTAATTTGCTCGTCGGTCTGACATCAGAGCACGTAGTTTATTTTCCTCTTATCTCGCAACTTGCATAATCCCAAGAAACGGCAGGAATCAACTGGAGTCGATTTCCGATTTTCGGTAATCGGGTTGAGCCGCGACGCGCGATGGATTGTTGCGATTAATTTATTAAGATCCGTATCAGTTTTTTTTTTCTTTCTTTCTTTTTTTTTCGGAACTGTTGAGCGAACTGTCCCTTCAAATTGCGTCTAAACTGATGCTCAGTTCTTTCAACGGAAGAATGTTGGACTTGTTTTGCATCCAAATTCACCACTTGCTGTTTCACCGTTTTCATTTTGGTTTCGAAACAAATTCATTTTTCAGCGCAAATAGGCAGCGCCGTTTTTGAGATGCCTCAAAAGAGCTCAGTAACCTTGGGATTTTATGACACAATATATGTTTTGTACAAGTGGAGCCTGACGAGAGAGGCTGAGACTGAAATCTGAACCAGACTGAATGGGAATAGAGGGACTCTTGGCGCTCCCAATGTCCGGTGTTATCTGAAAGGAGGAGATATTAACATTGCCGGTGAGTGTTGAATTCTTTTCTTTTTATACATTCAGTTATTTGTTGGCAAGGCTTGACAATCCAAAGAGCATGATCTCTTTTTACTGTATTTAAAATTACGTTTTTGTGAAGGTGATAATACTGTCTTCTGTATGCGATGGAAAGAGACTTTTTTCCCCCCTCTTCGATTCACTGAAACACAAGAAATACGCTGATGCATACATTCATTGCGGTGTTAGTCACACTACGTCAGTGTATTAAAATTGTATATATATATATATATA
>SCHK01442861.1:19370-39901 GCA_004124795.1 Poropuntius huangchuchieni
GTGCTTGTAAATGCAGATGGATTTATTTTCAGTGTAGGCTCAGATATTACGTTTGGGTCCAAGAGGCACATAACAGGTTTTTCCAAGTTCTTTGTGTGTGCACAGAGGGCTTTTTAAACACCCCTGCTGTAAGATCTTGGCATTAGCTGTGTGACTCAATGGGAAACAGGCATGTGTTTTGATTGTTTGTTTGTTTTTCCCCCCTCTAAGGTTACTAAATGGTTTACTGGGGGATTTGTAAAAGGCAAAATGCTGCTGCTTGTTCTGTTGGCCTTTTCCATATCGGGTTCATTTTGTGACTCGGATTCGGACCTCAGAGCTGAGACCTGCAGCGCTTGCTCCTGCATGTCCATCGAGAACGTCCTCTATGTGAACTGTGAGAAAATAACTGTGTACAGACCTACACAGCTGCAGCCGCCAGCGTCCAGCCTCTACCATTTGAATTTCCAGAACAACCTTTTGTACATCCTTTACCCCAACTCTTTTGTGAATTTCACGCACGCAGTCTCACTCCAGCTGGGGAACAACAAACTCCAGAACATTGAGGGAGGGGCCTTTGTGGGGCTTAGTGCATTGAAACAGTTGCACTTAAATAACAATGAGTTAAAAGAGCTCCGCGCCGACACTTTCCGAGGGATCGAGAACTTGGAATACCTCCAGGCTGACTACAATTTAATCAAGTTCATTGAGAAAGGAGCCTTCAACAAATTACACAAACTGAAGGTTCTCATTTTAAATGACAATCTGATTCAGAGCCTACCTGAGAACATTTTCCGATTCGCCTCCCTTACTCACTTGGACATAAGAGGGAATAGGATACAGAAGCTTCCCTATCTCGGAGTTCTGGAGCACATCGGGCGGATAGTGGAATTGCAGTTGGATGACAACCCGTGGAATTGCACTTGTGATTTGTTACCTTTGAAAGCCTGGTTGGAGAATATGCCCTATAACATTTTTATCGGAGAGGCTATTTGCGAGACCCCTAGTGACCTGTACGGCCGACTCTTGAAGGAGACTAATAAGCAGGAGCTGTGCCCCATGGGGACAGGCAGTGACTTCGATGTACGGATGCCCCCCTCCCAGCCCGAGGGTGGGCTAACCATGTCCAACGTGGCACCTTCAACCATAGCACCTTTAGTGACCAAAGCACCCAAAACTACCAATCCCTCCAAAATATACGGCAACGGGATTGTGGCTGGCAACCCAGCTGGTAAAAACGGCCCAATTGTGTCCTATCAGACTCGAATCCCTCCCCTCTCCTGCCCCCAGCCCTGCACATGCAAAGCTCACCCTTCTGACTTTGGCATTAGCGTCAGCTGTCAAGAGAGAAACATTCAGAGTCTAGCAGATCTTGTACCTAAACCGCCAAATGCCAAGAAATTGCACCTTAGTGGTAATTACATCCGAGATATCAGTCCCACTGACTTCCAAGGGTTTGAGGGTTTAGATTTATTACATCTGGGCAGCAATCAAATATCCACCGTCCAGAAAGGCGTGTTCGCAAATCTCACCAACCTCCGTAGACTCTACCTAAATGGAAATCAGCTGGAGCAGCTGCACCCTGAAATGTTTCTTGGGCTAAGTAACCTCCAGTATCTCTATTTGGAGTACAATGCCATAAAGGAGGTGTTAGCAGGGACGTTTGACTCCATGCCAAATTTGCAGCTTTTGTACCTGAATAACAACGTGCTCAGAAGCCTGCCTGCATACATCTTTGCCGGCGTTTCTCTCGCCAGACTGAATCTGAAGAACAACCACTTCATGACTCTGCCTGTGAGTGGCGTCCTAGACCAGCTCAAGTCGCTCACTCAGATAGACCTGGATGGCAACCCTTGGGAATGCTCCTGCGATTTAGTGGCTTTGAAGCTCTGGCTCGAGAAGCTGAACGAAGGGGTCGCTGCCAAAGGGGTCAAGTGTGCGTCTCCAGTGCAGTTCTCCAGCATTGAGCTGAGGGAGCTGAAAAATGAGATCATGTGCCCGAAGCTCATAGCCAGGCCTCCTTTCATCCTGACCAGCGCCACCCCTGTCCTCACATCGCTGTCACCTGCCGGAGTTGGCAAGGCACCCCCCAGCGGTCCCGTGCCCTTGTCTATTATGATATTGAGCATCCTGGTAGTTCTGATCCTCACTGTCTTTGTGGCCTTCTGCCTGCTGGTCTTTGTGTTGAGACGGAACAAAAAGCCAGCGGGAAGACAGGAGGGACTCGGCAACCAGGAGTGCGGCTCCATGCCTCTCCAGATCCGGAGGCACAATCACAAATCTAACAAGAAGGACGACCTGGGTGGAGAGACCTTCATTCCGCAGACCATCGAGCACATGAGCAAAGCTCACACGTGTGGAATTAGAGACTCAGAGTCGAGCTTCAAATTTGTAGACTCGGAGAGACAGAAGATGATGTTGCGCAACAGCGCAGACAAAGACAAGGACTCTCTACCCCTGGACCCCAGGAAGAGATTAAGCACCATCGACGAGCTGGACGAGTTCTTACCGAGAGGAGACAGCATGTTCCTCCACAGCTACTTGGACAGCAAAAAGGATTTCAACAGTATAGGGGTGAGTGGCTTTGAGATCCGTTACCCCGAGAAACCACATGACAAAAAAATGAAAAAATCATTGATAGGGGGCAACCACAGTAAGATAGTGATTGAGCAGCGTAAAAGTGATTATTATGAACTAAAGGCAAAAATGGGGACCCCAGACTACCTTCAAGTACTAGAGGAACAGACAGCCCTCAGTAAATTCTAGAACATCATCTTCACCTGCCCCGTAATGACAAAAGTGCCTTAAGACAAATCTTAATGACCAATGGAATACCGGACACGTTTCATTACACAAAACGTAACTCCCTTAGAATCAGTGGCTGTGTTAAAATTACATACCATTTTTATGTTTGTGATGCCATTAAGAGTTAAGAATCACATCAGTCAGTATCCTTAAAAAAAACAAAACAAAACAAACAAAAAAAACAAAAAAAACAGTCGTAGTTTGCTGCTATTGATATGAATTCCATCAAATTCCACTGAACTTTGTTTTTACCAAATGATTGGGTCATGAAACAGTGTTGTCATATTGACCCTTCTTCATTGTGTTTGGTTGGAAGTATTTTTAGGCATCTTGGGATGACAAAATCAAATGGAGTGGAAGAAATGGAAGTTGGCACATGCTTGAAAGTGGTGGAATACCCCAGACTCCCCTCTCTTGGATTATATTTTGCCACTTTTGGGGACTTGAAACTCTTGGATTTGATTATATCTGAAGGTACTGGCAGCCAACATCCGTACATTTTGGATTATTCCAATAACCTGTAAAGAGCCATTTGATATTGTTCTACTGAAATGTGATTCTTCTTGAAGTGTTTGGTTATGGCACATGACAGGACATTCATGAACTCAAGAGAAACTAAACAGCTGCTTGCCATGTAAGCGTATCTGGATTTATTTTGTAAGTCAACATTATTTGTATTTGTGGGGCAGTTGTGTAAATTACAACAGTCGACAATTAAATTCAACAGTCTCATCAAGAAAAAAAAAAATAGTGGATTCAAGAAAAATACGGAAAAGGAAAAAAAAAAAAGAAAAAAGAAAAAAAAAACATTGATGACCACTGTCACCTGTCAATTCGTAGTTTAACTTCATATTTAATTTATTTTTCTATGCAGAATTATTTAAAGACTATTGGTACTATTTAACAATTTCAAGGGACATTTTGAATGCTCTAAGTGATACAGGCGAGCTCTCTTAGTTCGAGCTCTGAATCTCAAATTCTGTTCTGACCTGAGTTACATTCTGAATTCTGCTGATGGATGACCGACAGAGGCATACAGATGACGGTGATGTCATTTTCACTGTCACGTTGCACGAGGTGAGGCCTCCTAGCGTATCACGTCTAACAGTTTGCTTATTCTTATATCCCAGAGCAACTTGTAAAAGGTTTCTTATTAACAATATGCAACCAAATAAGTGTGCATTAATGTGATATGATTCTGGATAGTACAAACGCATTGTGGGAATGAAGTACTAATTGGCTGTAATTTACTAGACATGTGGAGAGGATTGTGTTCTTTCGACACAACTGTGAGACTTAATTCGCCTTATGAAAAGGCTGCATATTTGGTCAGAATCGTATCACTTTTCATGTGCAATATTATTACGCTCAATCATATTAGCTTGAAATCTTTATTTTGTTTTCTGTTCAAATTAATATTACAGAAAGAGAGAGCTTAATTTTTTTAAAGAAAAGGCTTAATTTCATTCAGTCTTTATTTAAAATATTAAGTTAATGATTGTTTAAAATAGAATGTACCATGAGAGATAAAAATAAATACGATTTTATATCAGTCATGAGAAATCTGTATATTGGTTATTAATTTCATTGTGCAATCCTGTTGAGGTCAAGGTATTAAAATCCAATCTAATTTGCTCTGTCTTTTCTTTCTTTCTGCTTTTTTTTCTGTTTACAGAAGTGTTATCATGTTTTGTTGATCGTTAAAGTTGCTTCTCAAATAAAAGGCCCTGAATGCTCTTACAGAAAATTTGGTAAATGAAGTGTCTTGTAGATTTTTAATCTACTAAAGCTGTTAAACACTCACTCTTGCTTTTTGGTATACGGTTCAGGTTTCCAAAAGTCTTACCTTCTCTAGTTTGAAAAAAGAGATTCATTTAAGATGCTGAGGGTCACTTGACTTGAGTTGGCAACAGATAAGAGAACCATAAATGTTAGTTGAATTGCGTGCTGTTGATGTTGTGTGTGTGAGAGAGAAACGTGAGCAGGAGAAAAAAAAAAAAAAACTGTTTCCATTTGATGATAGCAGGATCGTGCTTTAAAGAGGCTCTTGACAGTCCTTCTCGTATATGCTTCATCTAAAATACGAAGTACTGAAACCGAACCATCATGTGTGATGCACTGCATGTCTAATATAATATTTTGGCATGTTAAGACGTTTTGTGCAAAGGTTTATGCAGAGATGGGGGATTTTTCTTCACAGTAATTATATTTTGGATCCTGTCTGATTTAGTATTTGAGCAGCACTTTGAGCAATTTAGGGTCTTTTTTAAGTAAAAGTTGATGAAGTATTTCATCATGATATGTGGTTTGGGATATTTGTTACAGTTATAATATGCTATATATTAATGATATTAGTGGCCTGCATTAAAACTGATTCCAGCTCATGTTTTCACCTTTAAGTAACTGATTTGAAAAAAAAAATGAGTCTCTACAACATAAAGTGAACATTAAAGTTATCTAGTCCTTGTTCTCATCTAGACTGATCTTGTTCAGCAGATTTACTTAACAGATTTTATTAACGATTAAATGTTACAGCTACAAGAATTGGTAGCTATTATAGTGAAACAATGTCATTTTAGTTGTCACCCAATCACTGATCAAGTCTTCTGAATATCAGTCTATTAACAGACCATGCATCTTTAGTGCATACAAATTTTTCTTACACCAAAATATTAATTTAATATTAATTAAGTCACAATTTGTCAGTTACCAAGTAAAATGGGGAAACATTGCATTACATTTGCCCCTGATCTCCTCTATTTAAGTTTTTTTTATTTACTATCCTTTTGTAGATAAAGAAACTAAGATTGTTAAATTGTTAAACTGTTAGATTTAACAATTTAGATCAAGTTGGCTTTGTTTTGTAAGACGTTATCTTCTTTCACCGAGGTGTGTGAATTGAGTGCACTGTGCCTTTAAGGAAAATATTATACCTCTGTGCTAGTCTGTGGCATTTAAAATGCAGTTTTAAGTATAAAACTGTGAGTGCACTTTGACGTTTCAAGATGGATGGTTTACAGTAAAGCTCCATTTAGAAAGGCCAAGCTTAAGGCAGTTACTAAACTTGTTTTTTGTGTGTGTGTGTGTTGTTTCCATGTAAATGAGACTTCCTAGTGCACTAATTAACGATTGTACTGGGGGCCTGCACAATTGTGAATTTGTGACTCATGCTAGCTAATGTTTCCTTGACAACCACTCTTTTGACATTGTTTTTTTTTTTTTTTTTGATATAGCTACATTAAATGAGCCAGGGAGAAAAGTCATTGGTCCGTGGCTGAACACAAGCGCTTCAGTATTACACAGTTCGTGTGAACAGCATCGTCCCTCTCTTTCCTCATCACCTGTTTCTGCTCTATTTGATGCAGAAGTGTTTAGTTGCAGTAACATGCACAATGCCGAAGGCAAGATTGAATGTTCAGATGTAGTCCTTTTTCATTACAGTCACAAACGATAAGCTTAGCGGACCTGATGCGCCATTTCTCTGGCAATTTGGACATATTGAACCCTTGGAACTTGTAGTCAAACTGGAAAACGCAGGTGTTTTTGTGGTCTGAAACTGACTGGTGCAGACGAGCATAGAGTCTTCTCTGGGGCAGGAGCAGTGCCAGCCATTTTCAGAGATGTAGAGGACAGCTGCGGAAAAAAAAAAAAGCGGCCTGTTTTGTAGCTTTGGCTTGGCATCCTTTTCAATTTGATTTGAAGGAAGTAAACAAATCACTGCTGCCTGTTGTTGGTGACAGGTTTACACAAAGAGTTTTGGTGACAGGAACATCAGGGACGATACAAAAATGCTTTACGTCTCTCTTTAAAATGTGACATGAGACATGACAGTAGCACAACAACGATGTTTCACGTGAGTTGGAGAGGGTGTCTCAGAGTAGGGGCACAAGTGTGTGTGTGTGTTTGAGAGAGAAAGAGTTTTACAGACTGTACTCTTAAAAGAAGTCTTACAATCGGGAGAAAACAGAGGAAGCAACAACACTGCAAGCCAACTTCCCTTTTTAAACTGAAATCCAAAATAAACCTAGTCTTACAAATAAAAATCATGATCTTTCATTAAAATAGAATAACTCCCTCTGCATTTGAAATGCTTCTTCTGCTATTAAAATAATATTAGGTAATGATATGCATAGCCAAACATTATATCTATTTCATCATTACTTCCTGAGTTATTTTCCGCTGAATGTTGTGTTTCACATAAACCCAAAATGCATTGTGAATGCTGTTTCATGTTGCTTTTAAAGATCTCATAAAATATAAACCACTTCGCACACCAAAGTTTTTCATTTTCTTTGCAATGAATAACTCCATACATAAATATGAGGTTATATGTAAAAAGGAAAGAAAAGCGCAGGGCATTAACAGTTTATGAACGAAAATGTTTCATAAGCTGTCCCACCTGAAGCGCGCACCTAAACATGTTTTATTAGCCTATTTCCAGCTACGAAACCTTTGACAGTCTTCGTTAAACCGTTGACAGCCTATTATTTAGTCTGTAAATGAGTTTACCGATCATTCTTGCCTTTTCTCTTTCGCAGTCAGATTCCAATTAGTTTTCTGCCTACATGTGTAAAGAATGTAATTTTGCTATTTGGTTTTGTATACTCTTCCAGTGATTTCCCTATGGAAGGAGAATTACCTACTCATGGAATACAAATTCATCCTCACAATTCAGTCGGATGTAAATGAATAAGACAAAGAAATAGAGACACACTGGAAGCTCAGATGCCCAGAGCATGTCATTCTGCTCTACATCGATGTAACAAAGCCAGGATTTCTGCTGGTTTCTATTTGTCCGTTGTACACGAGGTTGTATAATCAGCCTCACATTAACAATTTACATGCAAAGGAAACGCTTTCATCTGGGCAATGTGAGAAGTTTAACAGTGAGCCTGCTATTCCTGCTGAAAGTCTAACCTAAGGATAAAGTGTGAGGTTATTTTTAGGGTGGCTATCCGTCTAGTTTTAGGTCGGACAGTCCGGTTTTGAAATACCGTGTCTGTCTACCATGTCGTGCAGGCTTGAGCCAGACCCTCATTTGTCCTTCTTTTAAGATTATTATTTTGTAGGCCTACTTTATACAGTGGTGTATACTAAAGAAATATGAAATGTTAATGTTATGTTCAAATTAATATTAACTGACATACATTTTAGACACAATATTGTCAATATGGACTCTGTAGCAGTGTTTTGTCTTCAATATACAAAGTGTTGTTTTGTTCCTGAATGACTGAGTGTTTTTGAATGAATCGAGTCAATGATTCAATAAACTATTTATAAAGACAGTCGCTACATTCAAAACTGCATACCAGTATCCCACTCTTACTATTTTTAGCATTTTTTTTTTTTTCATGGCCACAATACTAAGAGTACTATACTAGTACGCAGTTCTGAAATCAGCAAGTCACTTTTTTCATATCTGAATAAATCAGCTATTTCGAACTAATCGATTAAAACAGTATAAGGCTATAGGCTATCAATGATTTACTTATTAGTTTACTGATAAGTAAACTTAACTGAATAGTTCCATATTTAAAGTATCATTTCATTGTTCTATATTCAATCTATTTTATATTCAATGCATTAAACTCATTGCAGTGTAATAACATTTGTGGCATAATGCTGCCTTTGCGTGCTATCGGAAACTTCCTGCTTCTCACTTCTGAAGTTGTAATTACGAGTTTGTCATGTTCAAGTGCTTTGTTGTCGGAAAGAACAGAAATCATGGTGCTCATTTTTGTCTGTTTCTTGGGGAAATCTTATTAAAGCCAAAAGGTATAGATCAGAAGATAGTCAATATCCAACAAGTTTCGAATAAAATGTAAAGTTCCGTTAATTAGTAACCATATAAACATTCACAGCTTTATCTAGATATTCAGCTAGCTGACGATTCCTAAAATTTGGATCAAACTAATGTTATTTTCACTGCTTCAGTACATACAATATGCATTAAATGGTTACTTATATATGTAAATATACATGATTGTAATGGTAGGAGAAAGCAACATAGAAGTGAGAAAAACAAATAAAACTTTACCGTACTACTCCTACTGTATGTTTCTCTACTCCTACATATTTAAAATCTATGGCTTGCCCAACTTTGAAACTTGGGTGTCAAAATTATCTCAGAGTTTGCCAGTTGTAAACACATCTAGAGAGGCCGTTTATGTCCAATTTCCGACTATGAAACTCATATTTACGATAATTCCGATAGTATGTAAAGGCACCATAAGCTGCATTAAATAACTTGCATAAATGCATTTCAAATGCAGCTTCTGCGCCAAGATGGACTTTGCTAATATCAATTTCATTTGACTAGTACCAGCCTTATAGTGTCTTATTATTCAAATCACATTTAACACATAGATTTACAAATTTTACGGTCTCTTAACTAGCTGATTATTAGCATGCACATTACTAGAATATTAGCCATTTATTAGTAGTAATTAAGCACATATTAATGCCTTATTCTACATGACCTTATTCTACATCCCTAATCCTACCCAATACCTAAACTTAACAACTACCTTACTAACTATTAAGCAGCAAATTAGGAATTTATTAAGGGAAAAATTGTAGTTAATAGTGAATAAATGTTCCCTATTCTAAAGTGTGACCAAATTTACATCAAAGGTGACATCTAAAAGTAAAAGAACAAAAATCAATTAAGGAAGTATCACTCCTTAATGAAAGCAAGTCAATTTTTCTCTCAAGTCTAGAGTTATTTTTAATTGTCCTCATTGAACAGTGTTGCTTCAGTGTCCAAAGTGCCCTCCTTTTCGGTGTTATAGAATTGGCCACCCTTCTTAGTAAATGCAGTAGCATGTAATAGATTCAACCCAGGCTCACTGGAAAAAAACATGCCTGTGGCAGCGTTTCTGCAGAATTGTTTTACATTGCTTCTTTACGGAACGTAAATCTGGTAATGGTTTATTGCGTTGGTTATTGCAGTAGTTTGGAAATGAAGTGTCCGGTGAATGCTTTTAAAGGTTAATGCTGTATCACATTTAAAATTAAGGTAACACTTTATTTTAAGGTGCCCTTGTTACACACATACACATGTACTTACTGTTATCATAACAATCATGCATAATTCCATGCAAGTGACCATAAGCCAAACCCTAACAGTATAGTAAGTACATTAACATTACTCAGTACTTAAATGTATAATTACACTGTAACAAGGACACCTTAAAATAAAGTGTAACCAGAAATAACATAGCACCTACACTAAACCTAACCGATAGTTTTAACAAAAGCGAATGTGAGATAATATCTGTCAGGTTTGAAATGACAAAACAATAAATTAACAACACCTGTGGTTACGCTGCTTGAGGAGAATCTTACACCTGCTTGAACTTGAGGGGAATCTTTTTTTATAATTTGTTTGCAGATGGCACTTGCTTGTATTATTGTATTGCATACAATTAATTCATTTGTGCATACGTCAAGCGCTGATATATTATACCTCAGGTGTTCTCCGCTTTCTTGTAGGGTTTAGCTCCAACCTTGATCAAACTCACCTGCGTGTAACTTTCTAATCCTGAAGACCTTGATTAGCTTGTTCAGGTGTGTTTGATTAGAGTTGGAGCTGAACTCTGCACAAAGTGGAAGCAGTTGGGAACCCAAGCTATTGCTAATATGGTCATAATGTTGCTAGGACATGTTTTTGTTGCTATTGTCAAGATTCATATTATGCATAATGACTGGAAGGTATTAATTGCACCTAAATCTATAACGATTTTGCTTTCATGTTGAGTCTTTTTCTGTGGTCATGAATATTAGATAATGCCTTTCAGCATAGTAACTGGAGTGTAAGGTTCGTTTCCTTTTTTATTTAAACATTTAATGCAGTATTTCATTCAAACATTTAATTGCACAGTTGGAACCAAACCATTGGTACAATCAAGACAGCTGTTAAACATTTTCATGTTCCATTTAAAATGATCCATTCAAAGCCCTGCTGTTGCTGTTAAGAACAGAAACTGTCAGCTTTGTACTGCATCTGCATGTGTTAACTGCACATAGCCTGCTTTACTAGCGGTTCAACAGTCTCTTGATATCACTTGGTGATGCTGTCTTTCAAAACTCCAACTATTATGCACAAATATACATCTCATGAATACAGCTCATTTAATTTATGTAGATAATTCCCACAAACTTCCTGTGAATAGAGCGGTGTAAAAAAACAAAAAACAATAATAAAAACAGCAAGAAGTTGCCTCTTGATATTCAGAAGAACATCTCATGCTGATGCCTGTTTTCGATTGACGGAAGATGGATTTCTTTTAAAGGCACATTAGTCTTAACAATCTCTCTGTCATATTGATCATCTTAAATTAACTTAAATTAACATCTTAAATTCTCCATGTGTAATTTTTTTAGAGTGCAATTTCTGTCAGTCACTCATTTGTCACTTACCTGTAATTCACTGCACTTTTTCTTTTGTTTTTTTAATCAATGTTTCATCAATTGGAATAAGAACTAGTCATAACTGATTTTAAAGATTCATTCATTCATTCATTCATTCATCACAGCTTTTTCTTTCATATCAGCTTTTCTTTCCAGGTAAATGTGTTTCATGCGGTAACATCTATCTATGTATACATTTGGGTTATATTTCTGAATAAACATTCTTAAACATACACAAAAAATTCATTCATTATTATTCTCACTATTGAAAAAAAAATGAAGCATCCAGTTTATCAGCTGAAAACTGCTCAATATTTTTTTTGTGGAAACTGTTTGTGACTTGTTTTTCTTTCTTTGTTTAATAGAAGGTTTAAAAGAAAAGCATTTATTTGAAATAACAATCTTTTGTAACATTCTAAACATCTCTACTCTTACTTTTAATCGATTCAGTGAATTTTTGCTTAATAAACATTTTAATAATAAAAAAATATATATATAAAAATAAAAAATTCTCCAGACATGATGGTTTGTCAGTTTCCACATAAATATTAAGTGGAACAAGTGTTCTTAACATTAATAATTGCAAGAAATACTTCTTGAGCATCAAATCAGCATGAATCATGTGAAGACAGGAGGAGTAAAGATGCTGAAAATTCAGCTTTGCCCTCACAAGAATAAATTACATTTTAAAATATTTTCAGCATTAATTTATTTATTTTCTTCCCTCATCCTGTCATAAAGAGATCAACTTTTTTACAAATGCACTTTGTCACTTTTTTCCAGTGCACACTCCAGCCTTTAGAGAACCCCTACATTGTGTATTAAAGTGACAGGTGTAAATAAATCAGATCATCCTTTTCAAAGCCACGATAGAGAAAAAGGCATGCTCATCCATGACATTTGTAGTCCCCTTGACTTACAGCCAGACTCACTACAGTGCATTTCCTCTGTGGATACCCCGAAGCTCACATCTGATAAATTTGAGAGCCCCGGGACTGCAGGCCGTATCTTCTCGGTCCATCAGAGAAAATAATAATAGCAAAGCCCAGAAAGGGTACAGAAAGGGTACTAGACAGATGCCAGCTAATCGTGAATCTAAAAAAAAAAAAAAAAATAGCAATAATAAATAATAAAAAACATGTCATTTCATTTTAGTGAAATATCAATTGAAATGTGTTTATTTGTCAAAAAAGTGTTAACAGTACAAAAACAATGTTATTTTTTTATATGGGACATTCTATGTTAGAACAATATACTATAAACAAAGGGTTTTCATTTGTAAAGCTTTGTGTACAATGTTGTCAAAACTCAAAACCCATTTACACAGCTCTGCAAAAACTGTAGTTTGCACAGGGATGATAATGGTATTGTTTTCAAAAACGTGAATGTTGAAAGGCATTTTCAAATCTTTGTGTTTTCAGACCCACAAAATGCAGTTTTTGTGTAAATGAACAGCAAGGACACATGCAAAGTTGCTGTTGTTGTTGTTGTTTTTAGTTAAAAAGGGTGTCATAAATGCAACAAAACTTCTGTATTAATACCCTCAGCCCTTCTGGCAGCTGACTGGCCTCTGTTTCTTTGGGTGTGAATTATAGTCAATTGGTTGCATAATCAACCCCTACATTAATCATGGATGTCATTCCCCATGGCAACTCTTTTAAATAAATGAGCCCTTTTTCCTTTTCTCCCCCTCCCTCACTGAACTTGGGCTTGTACATCCAGTGTAGTTGTATTAATGGTCTTTACTGGCATTTCAAGCCATCGTTTTAAATTTGTGCTCAGCAGAAAGCTTGACAGCTTGTTGACGGTAGAGGTGGGAATCTTAATGCACTTTGCGATTCATTTAGACTTTGAATGTAGGAGTCAACAGGGAATCGGCAGATTCCGAAATGATTCTTGATACTTCTCAATTTTTCAGCAGCAGTGTAAGGGGGTAAATCTTTGGTGAGTTAAGGTGCGTTGTTGCCGAATTCTGTGTAAATATTTCATATAAAACCATACTAAAATATGTATTGCAAGAGTAGCATAAGCCCTCTGTGTTTTTAAATTAAATATCGCTTTAGTGCAACTTCATGAACTTGATCATGCGTGTGATGCATTGTGCCTCATGATGTTGATACCTTAGTAAATACATGTATTCCTTTTAAATATAGACTCCATGATGCATTTATTACTTAATAATAAACTGTTTTATATAAATTGTTAATTCTCTCAAAAGACTATCTAGGCATAAATGTATGTATTTGAATTGCGCATAAAATGGCATGCATTTGGATTATACTTTTCTAAAATAGTAACATAAACTTAATAGTATGCATATTTATCAGTCATACAGTTCATAAATTAACGGTAATCATATTTTCAACATCATTTATTCAGATTGCTTAAAATCAACATCAATTTGTTTATTTTGAACTTTTTCAGTAAAAATGACCATACAAATAAAAAGTGGCTTGCTGTGGAACAAGTAATTCTGTTAAAGTGTAGGAAACTGAAAAGGGTGATTTATTGATGCAATTTGGATATTTAAAACATATTTAGTTGATTAGTACATTACAGAAATCTTACCTGATTCATTCATGATTCTTAAATGAATTAAAGTTACCAAATTTAATCATAATGCCATGATTTATCACCTTTTGTGATTATTTAAATGCTGGTTTAAATTCAAAATATTCTAATATTCTAATTTGTGTGTGTATGACTGAATCAGAATTGTTCAAGAAAGCATTGTGATGCCTTGGTGGAAAGCATAAATGATGCATAGAGGAAGTGGCCTTATCACAGGTGTGGATGTCTTGATGTGACGTTTACACAGTGGATTTTTAGAAGGGGCACGGGGAATAATGATGAATGGCACTGGATTGAGGCTGTGCTTCCTCTGGAGTATCTTGTGAGTGTGAATAGCTCGCACAGCATGCCAAAGAACGTCTTTATGTGCGGCAGTGGCATGAGTGTGTTTTTTTTTTCTTTTTTCACACATGGAATCATGTGACCATCACTGATCCACTGTGCTCTGAATTGAAGACATTGTGCGGATGGCTTCATGTTGCAAAGCATTACATATTATATGTCATTGTTTGACATGAAAATGGAAGCGAAACTAATACAGCTAAAGTGATGCAAATGCATCATTAGTGTAATCAAGAAGAAACTAAAGTGATGAGTCACTCGTGCCATCGGAGGGTTGGCATATCCCTTCTGTCACAAGCGGTTGCTTATGCTGACACAACAGAAGCGCAGTGTTGCAGAATAACCTTTCTAAAACACGGTCATACACTGAGACAAACTGACTGGGTGGTGTGTCGTTTTTAGTACAATATCAACTTTTGTACTACCAAACACGTAATAGCTTCCATATGATAGTTTGGTCATTTTCGAAGTGAGAAATTATCAAGGTAGAAATTGCACAAAATGTTGCTAACACTTTATAATCAGTATACAGTAACAAAGCATTTGCAAACTATTGTATAGTTTATAAACTAGTTGGCATACTGTTGTCTCTACATTCTTCAATGAGTTCTTCAACAATGAGCTATTCATTCATCGTCACATAATTAACAATATATAACTGGTTAATAAGCTCATCTATAAAGAGTTAGATAATGATTTATTATCCTGCCCATACCTACTGTAACTATGTACAGTATTTAAACCAGTAGTAAAGGAGTGGTTAATGGTTATCAGGAGTAAATATTACTCTTTATAGATTAGGTCATGGAAAACACTAAATTAAAGACAATAACTTTTATTAAGCATTACTTGTATTAATATTAAGTGTTCCTAAAATGAACATGTTGTGCATACCCTATTGCTGTTTTAACAATGTGTACAGACTACAATTTCAAACAAACTAATAGTTTACAAATGATTTATTTGTTTGTTTGTGTGTGTGTGTTTCTCCATGGACTAGATCTCTTTTCTTTTTTTTTTTTTGGTAATTGAGAGCATGCTACAAATGATGTCTGCAGAATTTGTATTGAACCCAAAACATTCCTCTCAGTGTGCATATTTTCATACACTCAGCACTCAGTGCACTCAGTCAATGCCAATATTGCCAAAATAAAATGATACAAAATATAATTAATGTTAGGAATGAATGATGCAGTTGGATGTCTCATCATTGCCATGACTCCTTCCCATTTCCATTTCTATGGTTAAATAAAACAAGCAATATATTAATTTAAAAAAGCAGTAATTTATAAACAGTACATACAAAATGTTTTTTTTTTCTTTCTTTTTTCTATTATGAGTCTATTAATGTATTTTGTTTGAATCAGTTTCTATCTTAATATTATTATACAGTTATACTGCAGTAAAACCATGTCAGATTTTCAGAAGGAACTGGAGTACGTGCTTGATTGTGTGGGAATGAATGTGAAAATATATTCTGCTTTCTGATTGGTTGTGCAGTGATGTGGTCCAGAATATATGGTCAAACTTTAATTTGGAGACCAGTTCTCACATTTAACTAACTATTAACTATGACTATAAACAATGTATACTACTATGATTACTATTCTAATGTTCAGTTCATCGTATAATCCTGAAAAAAAGAACACTTACACACTTAATTAGCACAACCATTTTCAACTAATAATAATAGCAAACATACTAACATATTAGAATGAAATCATGTAACACTGAAAATGGTATAATCCCCTAAAATTTGCAAAGTACATTTTGAATATCAACTTTTAGTTGAATGCTCCTATTCCCTGCACCATACAGTAGTTGTTTACCACAGATTGAGTTCTACCTTTGCATTAATCTGCCTCCTATTTTACACTCTCTGTAACGCACGCCTTTATTTCCTTTACATTTTCCGTTTTCTTCCTAACAAATGGTTTTATTGAGAGGGCCTATTTGCTATTTCTCACCTGTTATTGTGCTGAGGATTGCGTTTTACTAAACAGAACATCTGAATGCGTTTAGGTGGCCCTCAATGGAAATTTAATGAGAGACATGAGCAGCGTGTGGAAGAAGAGTGGAATTGTTTGGCACACATTGCTTTTTTTTTAATATCCCTCAGTGCAGCATTTGCAAAGCAGATTCACCTTGTACACAGAGGCTCCCTACTGCTCCAGATACGTCTCTTTCAAACTAATTGTGTACGCAAACGAGGGGTATCACAAGATGTGCGTGATGCTTGCCAAGTATGCACGCTCTCAGGGTTTTTTTTTTTTTTTTCACTCGGCCCAGGTCGTAAAGCTGCAAAGATCAGCAAGAACAGAACCCGAACAAGTTTCCTAGGCTCTCAGCAGATGCCATGTGTCATCTTTGCCAGAGCAGGCTCTTGTATGTGCACTCAGATATTTTATTTTTGCCTGCCCTCTAAATTCTAATGAGCCAGAGACAAACAAGGACCCCTGAGCACTTGAATATTCAAAATCGCAGGGTAATTATGCAAACTGTATTCGTCAAAGTATTCCCAGTGCAAGGCATCTTGGGGGATCCAAATGAAGATTGCTGACAGGCTGTGAGGGTCTCTGTGGGCTGGAGATAAAGAGTGAGTTTGAAGGGTCTGGAAATGGTTCATAATGTTTGTGACACATTCATTTTTGCGCTAATGATAATTCATCCTCCCAGTATTCATAACAAGCCATAAAAAGCCAACAATGGGTGTTCTTAAGCTTTTGACAGCCTAGGACGACAGCTCTCAGATCAGCGAGGTGACGGATGTCTTACCTGTTTTCAAACAGGTCTTTGTGAAAAGTAATAGAGCTCCACAATGAGCACCCACTGCTATTTTCCCATTCATTTTCTCCATAAGCATTCGAAACATTTGCAAAAAAAGAAATTTCATTAAAGAAATGTGTTTAAAAACACGAAAAACACAAATACAAAGGCACCATATTCAAGCATTCTGAATGACAACTGAAGCAGAAATGGTTCAATATAAAGCTTTTGACTTGTTAGTCATTGATTAGAACTACAAAACATCATTTTCAGATTGATAATCATTTCATGTATTAAAGTTTATTTCAAAACGATCTATGACAAATAGGGGAGCGTTCAGGAAACCTGTTGGAAATCAGGCATTTGCAATTCCGTTTGTACCCACTAGTGGCGCTCAAATTACACACTGCATTTAAAACAAGTCTACAGCACCGAGTCATGTTTTATCCAGAAAGCATGAACCGAATGTAAGTGGTGTTAATATGCTAAAGCAATTATTGATCTGTTGAGTAAAATCCCATCACTGGGCCTTATGTGTGAATGTGAGTTTACCCAGAAGGGAATTCCTGGTATCAGAAGACCACGCTGAAATCAGGCCAGTAGTCTCATATAGAAATCTAGTTCACAATGAGGCTCATGAGAGGATGTTTTAAGATTGCTATGTATTCTCGCAGGGAACAGCAATGCATAATTTTTAAGGTAATCATAATTAGTACAATATAGTCTTATGAGAGATACTTACTGTAATGAATGTAATGTGTATAACTGTAATATTTATCGGTATGGTTCTGTAATGAATGATATTGCAGCTTGGCACAATGCATTATGCTAATGTAAAATTAGTTTATTATAATGAACAGGGGAAAGGCCACACCATTTGGAATAAATACCTAATGTTTTGCTAAATAAGTAAGTAGACGGCCATGTGATTTCTATTTCTTTGAATGGTTCAGAGTGTTTTAGACCTTTCATATTTGCTTTGATAAGCACACTCACTGACAATATGATAAAGGCATTTTTAACGTGCCTGCCCTCAAACTGCCACAGGCTTTGAAAAGAAATCAATAAACTTGACCCTTAAAGAATTCCCGGCAACTTAAAGAAGAAATTGAATTTCAGTAATTGTAAATCACTTCTGCCTCATAAGAACATGTTTATGGCCAGAAGCGTCATATCCATTGCAACTGAAGATATACCTGCCTATTTAGTTTGTGGAGTCAAATCAAAGTATTATTATTATTATTATTATTATTAATTTTACAATAAAAAAAAAAAAAAAAAAAAAAATAAATATATATATTTTTTTTTTTTTTTTTTTTTTTTTTCTATTTGAATACATTTTAAAATGTAATTTTCAGCATTATTACTCCAGTCTTCAGTGTCACATGATCCTTTTAGAAATTATTCTAATATGCTGATTTGCTTTGATCTTTTTTTTTTTTTACTCAGGAAAGAACAACATTTAGCTCAAATAGAGCTGTTGTAATTTCTTAAAATAATAATAATAATAATAATAATAAAATACTGTAAATAATACTCAAAAATAAACTGCATTTTAAAACATACACTGTAAAAAAAAAGACCTCAAAACTCAAAATTTTCTAGTGACTCGTTGCATCTATTTTTTTTTTCTTTTTTTCTATCGGCCCATCGGCAAATTTATTTATTTTTTTCAATTGTGGCAAAAGTTGTCCCAAAAGAAAATTGTGCAGGGCAGTGCAGAAAATCAATTGGGCCAATGGGAAAATTTAGATGCAACGAGTCACTAGCAAATTTTGAGTTTTGAGGTCTTTTTATTTTATTTTATTTTTTTTACAGTGTACTAAAATAGAAAACATATGGTAAAATCATTTTATAATATTTCTGTTTTTGTTGTACTTTGTGTCTGTGTGTGTATACAAAAATGAAAGCAGTGCTAAACCATAACAGTTTTGATTTCATAAGCTTTTGAAAAGCATATTGAGTTGATACCTCACGACCCCAGAAACCTGTATGGACTTCATACATGAACTAAAAATCACCATGTCAAAAGTAATTGCATAAATGGCAGTCATAAATGATTTTCCATGACCATGTGAACCTTTCACTTCAGTTTCACCTGCAGCTTTAAAATGTTTTGTAGTAACCAGATCAGTGTAAACATCAAATGCCCCATTGATTGGCATCAAAACAACGTAAAAGCATATTTCAAAATATGTTGTTAGAGCAGATCTTGATTGTGGAACAAAAAAAGCCTCTTTCATTTCAGATTTTAGCAGTCTTTTTTTCATTTCCTGCGGTTCTCTTTCAGCACAAAATGAAAATCGTCATCATTTTTAGACGTTTTTCAGACAGCTGCGAGCTAGTAAACGGCTTAGGCTGATACAGCAGCCACCTCACCCCGCAACACTCTCACCGTTCACTCTAATTGATCTACGAGTGACTCACGATTTCTGTTTGTTGCATCATTTGTGTTTCAGCACTCTGTCAGTTTGATGTGGCTGGAGAGGCACTTTCCCCCTTGACACTGAATGTAATACATCATCTACAGTCTTAGCTGAGTATCAAACAAAAGACAATTCATGAGGCGCTGGCAAAGAGAGGAGAGGCCGAGGGGTGGCGTACGTGCAAGAGAGAGGTCTGGTCATTAGAGAAAATTATGATGGATTTTTAACGTTACGGATCAGATTGTTTATTTACCTCCCTCACTTGGCTGATTTCATTTGTCTCCTCTTAACATTTGGTGACTCTACGGCAAGTAGTTTGTCAGCATAATTGCATGGTACAGTGAAGCAGTACACTGCGGCATGCTCTTTCCTCCAACGTATCGCTCCACCATTTGCATGCATCTTCAAAGGACAGCCATGACATTTAAATAACGATGACTGGCATGAGATATTGCTATTCTACTGGAGATTTGGCCAAGGAACAAGCACAACTCTTTCTAAACTAATTCCCAATTCAGCGTTTTGCCTATTAGAGCTGATTTAATTTTATTTAATTTTTTTATTCATGTGCTAAGTGCTGCCGTTTCGAACAGTACTTCTCAACAGCTGGGTCATGACCCGAAGTGGGGTCGTGCATCTGTTCCGATAGGGTCATGCTGGGAAAAACAATTCTTGATGATAATTATAAAATGCAAGTAGCTGCACAGTCAGAATAGCAAAATGAAAAATGAGCTTTTAAAAATGAGGAGAAAACACTTCACAAGTCTTTTGTTGTTTATGCCAAGGACAGTGCATCTAATCAAACTCTATTTGGGTTTTTGGCCCAAATTCACATGGTTGAAGCTAGTCAAGTTTGGCAGATGGACGGGCTGACCTCAAAAACCATGAAGTAAAATAAAATACCAAAAACAGTAATCAAACGAGTTTTGTGCTGACAACGTTCAAATTCATAACTTCAGGGTACATCTGATGCACGTATGTAATTTTACCTGCATATACTCAGTGGTTTTATTTTAATGTGTCCTTAAAGTAATATTAATAATACATACTCACTATAGGTTTAGTGGTTTAGGGTTAATTCCTTTGTAATTATACATAATTTACTGTTATTACTGTAGTAGGTACATTTAAAATACATAACAAACACACTGAAATTAAGTGTTACCCATTTAGTATATTCACTTGAAGCATTACATGTGTGTATATATATATATATATATATATATATAT
>SCHK01442861.1:40277-51176 GCA_004124795.1 Poropuntius huangchuchieni
GACGAAATATGCAAAGACTTTAGTACTTACTATAGCATTAAGATTAGGGTTTGGTTTAGTGTTAGTTGCATATTATTATGCATAATGCACTGTTATTTCCATAGTGATGCAACAAATAACATGCAAAATAAAGTGTTAAAAATAAAATAAAATAAATAAAAGCAGTGCCAAAGTTATGTGTTTGTGTTTATGTATATCATGAAGATGTATATATTGAATACAATATAAGTTGATTTGGATAGTACTCTCTGTCAAATTAAAAAATGCAAATGTCTCCATGGTAATGCTATTACCATTTTTAATAAATATCTTATTATCCTCATGCATTCCTTGGGATTTTAACCAATGACCTTTGTTTTGTTTTTTTAACAATTAGCTCTACCATTTGAGTTTATGGGTAAGTTTTTGTGGCAGGAATACCCCAAGATAACTACATCACCAACGCAAACAACTGTATGACACTTGTTATTTTATATACACTTTTTTTTTTTTCTCAGTAAAGTGAGTCAAGTAGTCTTCAAAGATACTGCTATTTTATTGTCCGAGTGGGGGAAACTCAGGTCCATCCATTGCAATTTATTCTCAGGACAAACATGTAGTTGTAAGCAAAACAGAAAAGCTCTTCTAAACTGTGATCTGATGCATGGCCTACATATACTGGAGAAAAAAAAAAAAAACCTTGGGAAAGCAAACGACTGAGGTAGTGCACACCTGTGATTCACTGTGCTGAGTCAAACAAATAATTCACTTAAAAAATAAAAACAGTGGGATGATGTTTGATGCATTCTGATGTTCCACAGTTTGGGAAGGGGGAAATAAAACAATACTTTATAGAGATGCATTGTGACATGGCTGTGACTTTGTGATCCCTCTAATTAGATGATTGAGGGGAAAGAAGATATATTTTCTGGATGTTTTGCATAACTTTCATATGATGAAACAAGCACTCAGAATGTGGGCTCTTGTCTAAAAAGGTTAAAGTCTTTACATATCCCACCATCGCCCCCCCCTCCTTTTTTTTCTTTCTTTTGAAATACGACGTACGAAAGATGATAGATAGAACTTCCTCTATGAAAATTAATTCTGAGAAAGACATTCTCTGAAATCATTCTTAGCTCACCTCAATACTTTAAAACTGTAGCGCACCAGAGTGATGTATTACGCCCCTTATGGAGTCAGGCCGTCCTGAGGTGCGAGTAAATTAACTTTTGCCAGGATAAATGATTTCATACATTTACAGCACAGTTACACCATACTTTTTCTAGTTTTGATGTGCAGGACTGTTAATGGCAAATAGTAAAACAGGAATGACAGGGGGTAATATATAATTATAAAGTACTAGTTTTATTTTTTATGGTAAATGAAACAATGAATCATTAAATAATGTATAGACTTAGGTGTAACCTATTACCTTTTCATAAATGGTGCAGTGTGCAGTATGAAAAATTAGCTCTTTTATGGAAGAATATCATAACATACATCCATCGATTTTCCAAACGTTTGTCATCTAATGTTGCAGGGATGCTTGAGACTATCCCAGCAACTCTGGGTGTAGTCATGAGCAATTTGTCAGAGGGTAATTTAAAAAAAAAAAAAAAATACATAATTGTTTACCCTGCAAATAATGTCATTATAAGTAAAATTAAAAGCCAGTAGGCTGATAAGTTTTTTTTGTTGTTTTTTTTTTGCCAGAGCTAAATTCTGATTCTGGTCTGGGGTTACATGATAATTTTTAGTCTCATGATCTGCAACAGATGACTTTCCACAATTCCAGCAGACTGTGCACAGTCAGTTAAAACTGCGATGAAGTACATGGATAACATCTGCTAACTTCTTTAGGCCTGTGGGCAGAAGAGAGAGGTCAGTCTAAGGGCAGTGTTACAGTGCTGAGTAAAAGACTCAAGGTGCAACTACACTGTGATGATGATGATGATGAAGGAAAAGGATAAACCGTTTTTACACAATAGAGCGTGAGACGCTTAATCCACAATCTCCAAGGACATTATATTTTTGTTAATCTCTGAAACAGCTTTTCTGATGATGCAACAAAAGTCATGTGGTAAGGACAATTATATTTACCAAAATATCATAGTCTAATATGTTGTAATATGCTGAATAAAAATGGCCTACTGTCACATCAGAGAAGGTAAATGCATTTCTAAGCTGTTTTATGCCTTTGAGTCACTAGCATGATCTCTGAGTTCATGTATATATATACACACACATATGATTTTGACAAATTTTGAGAATCATAAATGATTCCTCTCATCCTAGGCCAAAATCTCTTTGATCAATTGTGTGACATGTTTACAGAAAGCCAATTAATGAATAAAAATGCAATTTTTCCACTGTGTCAGAAGTTTTAAGGCACAGTCCTGTGGTGTGTCTTTTCCTCTGATGACCATCAGATCAAAAACCAGTAGGAGCAGAGAACCTGATGACACAATTAGTGTGACAGCAACAAACCACCACAGGGAAAATGTCAAAGAGAGCTGGGTGGGCTATACAGACAATCAATGATCAAAATTAATGACAAAGATTGTTTTTGTCTGGTAGTCACCATTTAAATTCCATATGTAAATGCAGCTCACTATCGCCAAACGTATGATGGATTGATGACGCAAAACTTTGGATGAGACTTCTTGTGTGTGTGTGTGTCAGTTTTTAATGAGTCTTGACTATCGTGGAGTCTGACATTAATGACAACTGAAATCCAACAGTGTGACATGGCTAATAGCTGGGATCATGTTTGTACAGTCTGACAAACAGGAATTGTAAATAGTTTGTATGCTGCATCATAATTGGTCTTCTTTCTTACATGTCTTCAGAAGAGCCTGCAGGTGTACCATGAGCACTCAGACTAACCTGAGAAACATTTGCCCCGCAAATATTATAGCAGTTATTATATATGTCCCGCCATGCTATTAATTACGAATTAATCAGTCTTTTGAGTCGGTGCTTTCACAATCAATTTGCGTTTGTTCGAACTGCTCCCTCACTGTTCATCCGTTAGTAAACCGATCTCATGAAAATGCATATCAGTAGCACAATTTTCTGTTTCTATTTGGCATACTATTTATCCTCAGAAATTAACTTTGGCATGGATATTAGATGCACGTGTTTGGCATGCATATAACACAGTTTTCGGGTGCGTATGATACGCAATTTCTTGGCATGCATGTGATACACAGTTTTGACGTACATATAATATGCACCAACCCCACACCCCTAATCCTACCTATTGTGTATCATATGTACGACAAAGTCAATTTCTGCATATAAATATTATGCCGAACAGAAACACAAAATTATGCAATACATCACTTGCATGAGATTGGGTTAGCCTACGACAATTAATTTGTATTTTACAAATGGGAATACAATAAATTCAAGCTACCCATAAAAAAGTTATAGTGAATAGTAAATTAAATGCATCTGGAATGCAAAAAAGTAATAATAATAATAAATAATAATGCTGCTATATACACATCAAATAAAATTGCATTGTAGCAAATACTTAAAATGTTATGGTATTCATAAAAGAGCAACATCAGAAAATATAAGCAGCTGTGCAATTTTAAGGCACAATTATACATATATACCAATATAATTTGTGTTTTATTTTATAATTGTATACAATATTATTATAATGGCTGTCATTATAAACAACATATAAAAGTCTAGCCAAAACAAATGTATTTAAAGAGAAACTGAAATGCACCTGTACATCTTTTATTCAGCACAAATACAAACGTTTCCCATGCAAGGTTTTTCGGTATTTTTGTTTCTCGGCTTAACTTAAAATACTTTTTTGGTCATAGAGTTAATAAAAGGACATTAATCTAAACTATAAAGGGTTCACTTGTATCTGTGTATACTCTGTGTATGAAACAAAACATAGTGCTTTTGTAAAATAATGAAATCAAATAGGGTGCGCTTTCAGCGTTCTCTGTTTCCTTAACAACTCCTGGTGTGTTCACAAAAAGGTAACTTTGAGAAAATTAAGATTTTTTGTCAATAAGTGGAGATTTATTGTTTTGTTCTCTGTAGTACAGTAGTTTTCCTATAAGAGGATGCTCTCAATATATGCATTTATACATTTTTTTTAGTTTAAAACGTGTGACACGTTTATTCTGCTCAGCGTTACTCTCACTGATCACTTGGTCCTCCAAAACTAAATGAAACTCAATGTCTAAAAAAAAAAAACCTCAGAGCGTACCCTCAGAAGAAATGCTGCAGGCGTCCCTGCATGTCTTAGAATACTGTATATAATAAGGACTGCTCTTGTTTTGTCTTGTTTAGCTGCTTTAAACCACACACTGAATATATGTTGATTGTATCAGTAGACTGAAAATACTTTAACACTGTTGCTTTGTTGCCTTGCAACCACTTATAGCAGACTGCAAAATTGGTTATTTGTTCTGCAATTGGGAAAATCTCCTGGAATAAACACCTTTGAAGACATTACTCACAAAAGTGAACAAAAAAACAAACAAACAAACAAACAAAAAAGCCAGATAATCAATCATTTTGATCATTTTTTATGAAAAGAGGCACTTCAAACACTGAATGACTGATTTTTATTTATTTGATTGTTTGGTTACAAATTTAACCTAAATTAGGCTAACTCTTATTAGCAACAACTAGAGCAACTAGATATGTGGAAATTTTAACTTAAAATGTACTTTTTAGATTTATATTTGCATATCTATATATTTTTATATGTATCCTCATTATACAGTACTTAATGTATTCATAGAATACTCCTGAATATTTTTAGTATGCCTGGATTTTATCCAGCTAGTTGAAATTCAAAAGTCACAAAGTATTTACAGCTTCAGTGAAAGTACATAGACATGTTTTCCCTATGGCAAAGAAGACTACCTTGAGTGGCATGGATCACTCGCCAAGAACGGTGCCACCAGGCTGTGAAGATGTGGTCAGGTGACAGTGAAGCTAAACACGTTGGAAGCCCAGCAGTCATTCAGAGCTCCACTGTTTAACAGTGTGTGACAAGTGAAAAGCGAGTGGACGGAATCAGTCTCACCTCCCTCGTTCAGTCGCGATCGGAGCGTCAGGATTGCTGGCAGCGCTGAGGAACACTGCAGCGTATTGATCCTTATTTCATTGCCGAACAGAACTGAGTGGCCTGCCAGAAAGTGGAGATGATATTTAGGGAAGTCTGTTACTCCAGTATATCAGACAGCGGGATTTAAGGAAGTTTCAGAGGTAGAGCACCTGATTCAAGGCAGAGACGTGGCCCAGATATCCCATTCTGTAAGTTGCACAAATAGATCTGTCCTCTGTGTGACATTCCACACTGCTGGCTTTATTTGTTTGAAAAGCAATTTGTAGAGCAAGATCCAGACTTTAACATCAGAAAGCCTATTTTATCATTTTTTATACACACGTTAACAAAGCCTATAAATTAGCAACATGATCAAAATTTTGCTGAAAAACCTGTTGTACGCAAGTAAAAGATCACCTTCAAGTTGTGGTAAGCAGTTTTTATTTATCTATTCCTTTTAAGTCCTTTAATGATTTTTTATAAAGTAAACCTAAGACAATTACTTGTAATTTGTTAATAATAGTATTAATAGTAATAGTTTAAGTTGAACACTTACTACTAAGCAACTTAGGGTAACTTGATTATTTATTGTAGTAGAAATTCAAAGGTCTAACTTTAGCTTTAAAGCTATTACACACGCCTCCTGAACATTCCCCTGAATAGATGAAACTCAGCAATGTTACACAACATCAGAGCACAGCTCTTTGTAAGTGCCTTGGTTTTAAACACATTGTTTTACTTACAGTATTTCTTTTTTTTTTTTTTTTTTCTCGGAATCCCAAAAGGAAGTTCAAAAGGAGTGATTCCCTCTTACAAAACCACATCTCATTGCCAGCTTTTCCTCAATGAGAGCAAAGTATTTCATGTCGTATTGAAGAAGAGGCGGTTGTGTTCCCGCCGAGGGAAGATTGCATATCGCGATCTCCCTGTGCGTGGGTTTGCATTAAGACGATGGTAGGTCTTTTCATGCACGGAATGACTGTACTTCCAGAAAACAATATGTAAATATCTTGTCTGTACAGTTAAATGTTTCATGAGTATTTTTCTGAGACGTTGAGATGTGTGTCTTCAGACATTTTAGGGAAGTCTTTACTGTAGCTGTCAAAGTGGTATCATCCCAAGTCAAGAAACCCACTGGTGAAGAATTACAGATGTGGGGTGTTGGACAAGTGGATCACTCAGACTAAACAGACATGAAGGAAATCACCGGCAGGCGGTCTGTCATCTGCAGGTTGAAACACACTGAAGGTAAGTTCTGCTTGATGATGCACTGTTGTCCAGACTGTCAGCGTACAGTATATGTTTGAGCTTCTGTCACATACCACCACCACACATCCTTCATAAATACATCAAAGTCATCAAAGCTCAGCACAGCTGATGTGGAATGAAAAATATACAGCTTTTTGAGACTCTTACAACTTGGAAACTAATACAGTTGATTTCAGTTGGAATTCAACTAGATAAAATGTTCTAACTCATTTAACATTGTTCAGATATTGTAAATTATCATTTTATTTTTATTTTTGACTTCTTAGGAAACTGTGAGTTCTAAAGGTTACCATTTGTTTTTATTACATCAAGTACTATTGATATGGAATTAGATTGATCGAATCATATAATAATAATAATAATAATAACAATAACAGTAACAAATATATTATTATTGTTGTTGTTGTTTTGTTGTTATTTATTTATTTATTGATTGATTTATTATTATTTTTAACTAGATTGGCCATGCAGTTTGTGGATTAGACACAAATTTAGACTTATAGAAGTTATTAGTGCTGCTAAACGATTTATTGTGATTAATTACATCCAAAATAAAAGTTTTTGTTTACATAATATATAAGTGTGTACTGTGTATATTTATCATGTAAATACAAAAACATGCATGTATGTGTTTAAGAAAAAAATATATATTATGTTTATATATCAAATATATTTATATATGATATCAAATATAATAATATAATTGTTTATACATGTAAATATTTTCAAAATATATGCTGTATGTGTGTGTGTGTGTATTTATATATACATTATAAATAAACACAGTACACATACACATATTATGTAAACAAGAACTTTTATTTTGAATGCCATTAATCGTTTGACAGCACTAGGTTATATGTGGCTATAGTTTTCTTTTGATTTCCTGAGAGCCATACATTGTTTACTCCTAAAAATGGTTGCACTGATGCTGTCTAAAGGAGAATTGGTCTAAAAGAGCAGAGTCTTGTCACAACATTTCTCAGACATAAAAGACTTTAAAAATAGCAACCAATTTTTTTCCTAGTTGCAGGTATCAACATGAAAGTACATTTAACTTCAAATTAAAGTGTGGAGTTAGTGTTCCCTTTTAAAACCACTGATAATTATAGTCCATGACTGATGACTAAGAGTGTTTGCATTGCTGGGGTTTGCTTTTCATAGCACAAAATAGCTAGACCTTTTAAGACGAAGGTAAATAGATTCTGCCTCCTCAAGCATTTTGACAATGGAAAACATTTTGTTTGTCAGCACATATCGTCTAACACCCATAGGCACAGAGAAACGAGTGAGAGAAATCAGCAGAGATTGTCATAATCATGGACATGCCTATTTTCATTAGTGTTACTCAAATGGGGTAATATCTTTCAAAATTAAAGGCATCAACATCCGTTTATAGCTGAAATGTAATAAGTTAAAATACAATAAAAGGCACCTGCTGATTGGCAAAATAATTTTCAATTTAGTCTGATGACGAACATTTCCATTTAAACTGTCATTAGTGGAGCAGCATGATTACAAAACAACTATGCCCCTGGCACAGAACACATTTCATTGAAAGAGGACTACATTCGGTTGAAAGAAATCCAAAATGAAGGTCTTCATATCAATAGAGAAGGTACTATTTTCTCATTTTATTTCATTGAAATCATTGGAGAACTGTGTTCCATTGAGATCATGTTCCCATCAATAAAACGTCCCATCTTTAATATCTTTAGGTCTTCAGCTTCTGCTTGTGATGCTGAAATTTCCCAGTGCCCTCTAGGTAACCGAGAATGGAAGAGATTCGTGAGTGCACTTCAACAGGTAAAACAATTCTTTTGATTGACTTTCCCAATTATTAATGCATGATTAGAAGCAAGATTGTAAATAGATCATGTTGTTGAAGCCGTGGTGTTGTGGTTCATGCATGGTTTAAAAGAATAGTTCACCCAAAAATGAACACTTACTGACAATTTACTCACCCTCAGGGTATCCAAGAAATAGATCAGTTTATTTAATCAGGGCAGATTTGGAGAAATTTAGCATTGCGTCACTTTCTCGCCAATGGATCCTATGCAGTGAATGGGTGCCGTCGGAATGAGAGTCCAAACAACTGATAAAATCATTTACCAGTAATCCGCATGACTCCAGTACATCACTGAATGTCATGTAAAGTGCTATGTGTTTGCTAAAAAAAAAAATAATAATAATAATAATAATAATAATAGTAAAATTAAATAAATAAATAAATAAAATACAACTCCATCATTAATATGTTTTACTTTAAACTGTCACTTCTGGCTAAAATACTAGTCCATAATCTATAATCTATATGCTTGATATTTGCATCTTTCTCTTCTAATTCGGATGAGATTAATTTTTACTGAAGACAATAATGTTATAGATTTATGACTCATATTTTAACTGCAAACAATTTAAAAACATCTTGATTTTTCTGTTTATAGCATATATGACGCTTTTCACTTCACAAGATGTTAACTTTTGGATCTGAGTGGTATTTATTACTTGTCAATTATAGTATGTCTTTATCAGCTCTTTAGACCCTAATTCTGACGGCACCCATTCACTGCAGAGGATCCATTGATGAGCAAGTGATGTAATGCTAAACCTCTCCAAATCCCAAATCTAACAAATCAAATTATTTTCAAAAGATCAATGCAGCTGCTTATTCCGTAGTACACTGTGTCTTCCTTAAAAAAAAAAAAAAAAAAAAAAAATTATTTTCAAAAGATAAATGCAGCTGCTTATTCCGTAGTACATTGTGTTTTATTTAAAAAAAAAAAAAAAAAAAAAAAATTATTTTAACTAACTTTCACTAACTGTTAATTATGCTACTGCTTTTATTGACCTTCAGTAGACAGCAGTTTAAAGGATAAATTATTAAATGCAGCTGCTTTTTAGTGTAAATGTCATTGATTTTTTTCAGTGTGATAGTGTTTTCTCTTTGGATCAAATTAGTACATGTCCCTCAAGCTTTTGAATAGAGAAATAAATGCCAAAACATTTCTTCTCCTGCACACACACACACACACACACACACACATAAAGTGCATGTATGTTGTTAATTGTGGAAGTGCTAATATAACCACTGAAATCCTGATCCATCCTAGTGTTTGAAGCAGGCGGGAACTTTGAACTAAAAATAAAACTTGAGAGGACGTTAATAGCAGTGGTGGGGCTATAATTACGTTTCTAGCATGTTCAATGCAATGAGCGAAGGAGTGTTTATTAATACAAACACAGGATTTAGTTAGCAACTACAAAAAAGTATGTTTATTTTTAAAGTCTTTTTAAAGAACATTCGCTTTTCTTCCACACTTTATTTTTTTTCTTCCAAGGTAAACTTAATGAGAAACTGCAGAGAAGACCATTGTAGATATAGCTTCATAATTTGAAAGGCGCCAAGGAAACTTAATTCAATAGAGTTCTGTACCGTTAAATGCGTATAATTTGCTCATTGAAAATATAACTATCCTAATAGACCTTTGTCAAGGTAGACAACATATTTAATTTGAGCTGAATGAAAACAAGGCTGTGAGAAATAGAAGTACACTTCCCAGTTGGTTTGGTTGTCATGAAGTCAATGTCATTTTTTTTTTTTTTTAACTGGAAATGCTTTGAAAATGAATATTCTCAGTGTTTGCAAACTTAACAATCAACACCATGGTATACACCGGCATAATTTGAACTGACTATACTTCCACCCCTCAGAGTCTTGTTTTCATTCATGTGTAATTTAATATGGCGTCTACCCGGAAAAAGGTCCATAGGAGCCCTGAGTTAAATCAAGTGCATCAAATATAACTGAACAGACATAACGAACACTCACGGGCAAATTCAGTAAACAATGCCACTGCATCTTATTCACTAACCGCCCACTAAATCACTAAATCACTTTAACCATCTGCACTCATACAGAGCTGTTTTTAAACAAAATCATTATGATTGCATATAGTGCGGTTAATGTTGTGCAATCAGTGACCACAAAAAATATCCTATGTTCAGCAAAGCTGCTTTTATTTGATCATAAATCATTACTCCTGTCTTCAGTGTCACATGATCCTTCAGAAACTATTCTAATATAATGACTTGCTGCTCAAGAAACATTTATATGAGATCTAAATATTTAAATTTATAGCATTAAACATGTCTTTACTGTCACTTTTGATTAATTCAATATGCCTTTGCTAAATAAAATTATTCATTTATTTACATAATTAATCAATCAATCAAGCAGTCTTACTGACCCCCATATTTTTTATTTTTTTTGGTATATATTTAATCAAGTGCATTTTTAGGAGGCGATTCATAATATTCAGCTGTCCAAAAGAGAATGCAGATAGTGATAGTCTGCTGCAAAAAAATTTAAAATCAAGTATGCAAAATCAATTTTGTTCCACTGGAATAAATGCATTTTTTGACTATGTTTGTGTCATTACATGATTTGTATAAATGTTTTATTGAAAGTAATTCAGATGGCATGCCCAAATCAAAATGCTATCAGCAGCTGCAGTTTCTTATTACTTTAAAGGGGTCATATAATGTCCATTTTCCACAAG